>JBBPNY010000127.1:0-38151 GCA_038091165.1 Rubroboletus pulcherrimus
CCCCCGACGCCGACGGATTCTCCCAGTCTCAGCGGCGACGGAACTTCCTTGACGCCTCGAGATCGACGGGGGGACCACACAGATGACACTGGCGGCGTACTCTCAGCCCTCTTGCCCCTCTCAGACTTGAACTCGCTAGAGCGCTGTGCGTTCCGGTTCTGTATCCTGCGCAGCTTCTCCACCGCCTGCGACGATATGCCGTTCAAATGCGTCGTGACCTCTGCAATGGTGTTCAACCCCAACACAGAGGCCCAGCGGGCAGTGTTATCCAACACGTCTGTTCCGGAATACATCTCCCGGCCACGACTAGGCTCGCGCCCGAGATCGGATCGTGTCGTAGAAGCCCCTATTGAAGGGGCAAACCGATTAGGCGAGTCAGCTTTTCTCGGGCTCCGACCGCGCTCTACAGGGAATGTGGGCGACGCGAGAGCCGATCCACCGATATCGAGAGGTGTGGGCGAAGACATGGTTGTTGGCGTGCTCAATACAGCGTTCCCGACATCGTAATATGTTGTCGCAAACGGCAGGCACGCTGTGGTCGGGGGTCTAGATACACTCCGGCTCGTGCTTCTGCTCGAGAGCGAGCTTGAGGTCGTGATAGAGGTATGAGAAAGGGACCTGGGGCGAGAGGAAGGCGGATCAAAGGTAGAATAGTGGTCGCAAGAAGGTGATCGCGGATGGCGACGCGTTGGCTGGTTGGGGCAATCTACGAACTCGAATTCGTCCGCATGTGATACAGAAGATGATTCGTTAACTTGTCCCCAACCAATGTCCCAGGCCATCTCATCCACCATCACGATGGTCCAACGGTTCCGCACGTCACGCTCAAGGCATCCCTCCAATACACGACCTGCTCCACGACCAATATTGCATGGCATGTCGTACACGCCTGGAAAAGGTACATGAGTGGAAGGAGGAGAGACGCGTTGTGACTCACCATGCAGAATTTTCATTGTCAACCTAGGCTCGAACGGATCAGAAAACGGGAGTCGACCACTGAGCAGGGCATAGAGCAGGCACCCTAATGCCCATATATCTTGTGCCGGATTTGCACCATAACGCCTGCCAGGTGTTTGTGGCGAGAGGAGTTCTGGGGCAACATATGGTAACGAGCCTGGTTGAAATGCGTGGGCGGGATGGACAGGAGCGGGGGAGTGGTCGCCAACGGGAGTGGAGGTGCGATGGCGGCGAGGCCCATGACGCAAGATGGATGTGTGGGAGGGCAGTGCGATCTTGGCATGTCGCACGGTGTGGTGGATAGCGGAGCGGTGGCGATGAACGGGGGCGCTGTCATGGGCATCCAAGCGCTCGTCGTCGTCCGACTCGCCTATTTTGCGAGTAAGACCAAAGTCACAGATGCGACAGACACCCATTTCGTCGACAAGGACGTTTTCAAGCTTGATGTCTCTGTGGACATATGCGGCAACTTCGTGCAAGTAACGTACGCCTCGAACGATTTGGCGAAACATCATGCCAGCGTCATCGAGAGGTAAAGCGGGTGTGCCATCCCGTTTGAGGATATCGAAAAGCGAGCCGGCGGGGCAGAGAAGTGTGACATAAAAGTCAGCACGGGATGTATGCTCGACGGAAAAGAGAGGGAGGATGTGTTCATGGCTGAGGGAGGACCAAATCTCTGTTTCATGGTCGAGGTGTTTTCTGGCCAAGGAGGGATCACTTTGCTTTGCGATGTCTGATCGCCGCACGATCTTGATTGCGACGACGCCGCCTGGTGGAGAAAAGGCGCGCCTAATGGTTGAAAAGCCACCGCGACCAATGACCGGACCCAGGACGTAGCCGGCCACGGTCTCGCCCTCGTCATCAGGCTGCCGGGTGGGCTGTATGGGCGGGGTGAATGCGGACAAAAACATTGCAGCGGGGGATATACTGGCTTCCTGCTGTGGGAATAGATGGGAGGGGGGCGCGGATGAGATGCATTGTTCGCGGAGGAGTTTTTGGGAGAGTTGCTGATCAAGATCCGGGGATGAAGGGCCAGCTTCAGGAGAGTCAGAGCGATCGCCCGAGTGCTGAGAGATGTGAGAGGGAGTTGCCCATGGATTTGTGAGTGCGTCCATCGGAGAGGGGGATTGTGAGAGAGAAAAAGGGTCGGCGGGTGGATGAGATGCAAGCAACATTGCAGCACTCATCATCAAAAGAAGGGCTTTAAATAAGAGGAAGCTGGGGTGATGTGAACTGGATCTGAAACGGTGCAAGGGAAAGCGAGAGAGGAGCGAGAAGCAGAAGAGACCATCGGAACCGTCATCCAATTTATCGTGGGAATTATTTGCCATTTTGATCCCGCGGACACGGACCTCCGATGTCATCCGTAATTGGAAACCGGAGTGAATGTGTCTGACGTCATCAGCACTAGATCATCGAACACGGGAGCAGAGTCACTCGACGGTCGACTGTGCTCATGACTGCGCCGGGTAACGAAGCAACGCGGTGGAACCGCTGCCAAGACAAGCAGGCCACACATCGTTCTAGAGCCAAACGGTCCTCTTCAAGCGAATCAAGATTACCGGTGGCATCACTATTTAGGGGTGGCCTGCATCCAACGACTCCGCACACGTACGTGGACTGCACCGCCTGTGCTCTCAATCTCATTTTCAGAGTGCGCAATATTGACTCGCACCCCGATCGTCCCCGACAAACGTTCTTTACAAAAGCTGGCAACTATATCACACCCCGATCAGACAACCAGGGTCCCTCTCAATCTGTATCATGGGTCCATGATGGTAGTCAGTGTTGACGGGTCTGGCCCTGGCACTCATTGAAGCTCCCGACTTTGGCCACTGGCAAGCCGGGATCAATCGTTGTGGCTTTTCGGGACCTTTGGTATCGCCTAAAAGAGGTGGGGTATGATAGCGAATGACTGTTGATCATGATGGGGGGGGCACTCGCGTCACCTGGGCATAGCACCCAGCCTAGACCAAACCAAATCCGAAGCCAAGATATCCGAGGAAAGCCTTGATCATCGTGCTACAGATCTGCCAGGCGGCACGGAGCAAGTGTGATCTCACACCTGAAACAGTTTGGTTTCATAGCTCCCTCGCAAAAGACCCGGTAGAGCACAAGTCAAAAAGCACCCCATTTGATCGTTCTCACTAGTGCTATACATCGAATATCCAGACCACGCAGGCGGTTCTACTCTGACTTGATCGACACCAGCGTATCTCCCATGAGATACACCCCCATGGCACATGTTCCCATCGACCACACCACCAAAAGAGATACCGTACAGAACGCGTTGATCGATCGTCCAATTTCGAACCAGGACCCTGCCGCGCCCAACTTGAGAATTAGGTCCGAGCCGACGAACGGAGAGCATGCGTCATATTCCTCACCGATATCAGTCACGTTTAAAAAAAAGGTCAAGGTCATGCCTGTTGGTGCCGGTGAATACCATGTATACACGACGTCGTTCGTCATGCATCGGATAAAGGTATGTGCCTACCATCAGTGAGGGTCAACGCCACGAAAAGCAGGGAAAAGGGAGGCAAGCGTAGACGGGCGTTCAGCGTTGCCAACACGAGCGACAGAATCATGTATGGTACCAGGATCTTGAAGAGCTGTCGTGCACGCGTGAGCAGGCGTATACGATCAAAACGGAACACGAACCACCAACACCATCACTAGAAAGGGGTTGAAGGTGGTCACGAGACGATACACTGGCTCGAGGTAGAAGGAACTAAACGGGCTATAAGATCACAGCATCACGATGACAACATAGAACGCACTTTATAGATGGAAAGCTGGAGATAACACGAGTCAACACGCATCGCAGCACATATCACGACAGACGCAACCTACTTTCCGGCTCCAAAGAACGCGATCTGCGCAAAGAACAAGAAAAACAAGCCTATCCGCACATCGTCTGCCTGGAAGCGGTAATCATTAACATCCAGTTTTTCGGTAGATCCATGGACATTCAAAGGTTTCCGAACAGCCGCTTCCACATCTATCCACAAGAGTAAATTGCATGTGAAAGCCGAGAGAAAAAGCCCTTCATCGTATATCGATAGTACCACGAAACAGACGGAAAATGCGAGGAAGAAGGACACGATTTTGGATTTCGGGGATGGGTGTCGCACCGGTGATATGAATGGGTATACCGAAGATATCACTGGTCGGGACTAGGGTGAAGTTACAGAATACCGTGGGGAATTGGGTAACATACCGAGTATCGTCCATGCAGCGAGGTGATTGAGGGATGGGAGACCATCTTTGGCTTGCAAACTGAGTACAGAGCCCCAAGTGACCACCACCATAGCGGCGATGAGGCACATCTTCCAGAAAATAGGTGACAAGTGCAAGTACGGAGGCCTTCACTCACTTGCAATGACGCAGAGGCCCTCCTGCTATTGAATCCCGAGCCAGGTTCGGATTGCCAAGTGTACGTGACACCGGCAATGAGCATCGTGGTACCACCAAACAGGCTAGGTATTCATCAGCAGCACTCAGGGAATGGATTACTACTCGGAACATACATGGTTGAAAGAACCTCCTTCTTGCGAACTGGGAGGAGTGGAAAGACACCAGTGACTAGACAGCTGAGACTCCACTGTAGGGCAAGTTTCCAATTATGAGATAGCGTTGACGATGGCCAAGTGCAATACGGCCACAGAACGCCAATGATGAAAAACCCAGTGCTCCATATCCAGCGATAGGTGTATGCAGCCTAAAAAAATTCTTAGGACCATGGACGCGAGGATGAAGAGATCCACGTACCACCATGCCTTGAAGCGAGGCAACAACAAGCAATGCATAGATACAGAACTGGCGGGGTGAGAAAGACGGTCGGGATACAACCCCGACGAGAGCGGGTGCCCCTCGCAAGCAGAACTCTCTCCAGAAATAGCACGGGAAGGCAGCATAAAGGTAGAATGCCCCTGGAGAATTGTGTATCCAGAAGGCCGTTGCAGAACACAAGAACGTCAACAGAGCGAATGCATCAATAAGCCTGGTCCTGACGGTCGACGCTGGGGGGATACCGAGGGCAGGGAACAGGGATACAGAAGTATATGCAGCCCATCCAACATACGCTATGACGACTATAAAATGAATCAAAAGGGAATCGTAGCTAAAGGTCTTGTCAGGCCAGGATGCGAAGGAATACGATATAGGCTCACGTGTCTAGGTAATGCAAGCCCTCCAAGCAAGAGCCAATCAGCTGCACTGATTTGAGACGCACTTCGTTCCATTGTCCTTCTCTGAGCGATTGTTCAATGGACGCAAGTTTTTCGATGCGGATTGGCGATCCTGATTCTCCCATATCTTCTAGAGGAACATATGATTGGTAGAACCAGGTATTTGCTTGCTTGAGCTCTTGGAAAGATGAGCAAAGTTCATTCGGGGTCCGAGCTCCACTCACCGTGTTTTATACGGTACTGCTCCAGCAGAACCTGTGTATTGGCCAAGGCAGCGTGAGCAAGGGCTTCCTCTCCTCCGCGAGGTTTCAGGAAACCAGCCCGTGTGGGATCTACATCAGGCAGTATACCGATCGAGTTTGCGGGCCAATTGACGCCAATGAGTGAGGCCATAAGAGGAGCTATGTCCGCTTGAGAGACATCGCGGCGGAGTAGATGCTCCAGCTTCCATGGCCGCGAGTAGTCATCGTGTGAAGAGGGTACGGAATCAGGTACAGGGCCCCGAACGCCTTTGCCCCATGCAATCAGTGGAGTTCGAGTGTTATCCGGGTCTGGATGGGGTGATGAAAGGTCAAACTGCGACAACGGGGTAGAGCCTTACCACCATCTCCATGATTGCCAATGTCAGCCATCCCATGATCAGCAGTAAATATGAAACTTGTTTCCTCATCCTTGTAGAAATCCGAGATGAGTTTCTCTGTTTCACGAACGATGTCATCTACTACTCGAATGTTCTTCATATACTCCTGTTGGTCGCGTGAGCATGCTATGCCAGGATTGAGTTACCGAGTTCACCTTGGAATGAGGTCGGTATGCATGACCAGTAATGTCCACTCCGAGGAGATGCAAAAAGAATACTGCTTTGTCTTCATGAAGGTCCGAATTTAGCACGGCGTCTTCTGATGCATTTCGAAGCAATGCGCGGAATTGATCTAGTACCCAGATATCGAGAACAGACGCATCTGAACTTCTCCTTGAACATGTGAGCAAAAAATGAGGCTTATAATTTCAACCTTTCGTGTAATCCTGTGCTTGTGTGTCATAGGACCATCCACGGATGTTGCCAGGGGTTGAAGGGTTGGCAAACATCGGTAGGATATCGGGTGCCCCAAATATGAACGTACGACTGGACTGATTGAATACTGAATCAAAGTCGACCTTCATCGAGGCATAGTCAGTGGAGAACCACTTCAACGCGTCACATCTTACTGGACTATCACTCCAACCCTGTGAATCGCACGACGATGTTATTGAGGGTATCTGGAATCATGTTGGTGTCTCACCTTTGTAACTTCTGAGGCATCTTCATACATCCCCGCTAATTATTCAAACATAAAGACAGGAATAACGGTGCATGTAGTGACCAACCTATGAGGGCGACATGTCCCGGGCGAGTTTCAGTTGGTATTCTGGTATGAGATATTCCGAAGGCACCCCGTTCCTCCACGATGGATCTCAGGAATGGTGCGACCACCTCCTGAGCAGAATCGTTTGGCGAAAACCCATTTGGAGTGAACAAAAGGTCGGCTCGAAGGCCATCACCTATTCAAAGCGAGTTATAATTATATTAGGGTCACACAAGATAAAGCATACTACATACCCACGATGAGGACAAGGCGCTTAGACTCTCCGAGATTAGAGCCATACTGTGTCATGCCATGAACGACAGGATTCCTGAAGTAACAGTCGAATATAGATGAGCTGAACACGATGTGGAATATGATTCCGAGAACGAGCAACTCCGTGACACGTCGAGTTGAGGGCATTTGGTAGTGATGGACGGGCTGGGCCTGAGGCCCTCAAGCCCCCAGGCCACGCCCTATTAAAGCCCAGCCAGGCCAGGCCCGTTAATAAAGCGCTTGGGAGGGCGGAGCTTTTATCTGGCACGCCATCTATACTGTTCTCGGAAACCAAGCCTATTCCAGTTCCACGAGGGCATTGGGAAGATCGGATTTCGAGGTCCATCTGCGCCACGAAAATTCGAATTTTTTATTCAAGTTCCACACTCCTGGGCCCGAGTCGTCACGAAAACACATGAGGATATGATGATGTTGATGGGTCATGGTGGTTGGATGCAAGACGTTGGGCCGCTTCACCGTAACGGGGCAAGTTAGCGAGTCACGGTTAACAACGCCACAATTTCGGTTTCAGGCCACCGTCAGATTTCTCTCCTCGGATGTATTCGTACCAGCAATCAGGTTCGTCGTCCTATATATTTATAAAGTCCTCGGTGAGACACGTATCGTTATTGTAAACCCGACATTGCCGAACCCAATAACAATCGCGTCCGGTCTACTTTCTGGCACCCATCGCCCGCCTGCGACGTAACGCCGTCATCTTCCTCTCGCAATGGTTTCGCCTTCTGCTTCTTCATGGGACACCCCGCGGTGTATGACTTAGGAGCTTTGATATTGTTCCCAGCAGTATGTCACTTAAACTGCGACAGTCTGATCCTTCCGGATTCGCTCCCCTCGCTTGCTAGCAAGCAGCGCGAATCACACTGGGAGGTACGTACATATTGAAAATCTCATTTCGCGCAAAACACAGTGGTGTAGCTCTCGTTTGCAGAACTTTAAGCGAACATGCATAGTCCTCCAGCTCGCGTCAGTACTTGCTGGTCAGGACTGGACTACAGAGGCGCAGGCAGTTTTATTGGTACGAGAAATGCCTTCGTGATACCCTTTCTTGAAGTGCACCACAAACGTTGTGTCAATCGGACTCATTTCTTCCTTTCGGAGGCTCGTCACGCGTCACGGCGCGTAGTAAACAACTGACCTAGGTATAGTCCAAAACAATTGACTTAGATGTATACCCCAGAGTCCTCCACGATCTGGCCAAACCACCGATCTAAAAACACCCAAGTCGAGTCAGGCCGGGAATACCATCAACGCAAAGGAAGCTTATTTATCAATACCCAGACTGTTGCTGCCTCCGGCCTCACAACATTCATGTTGCGAATGCTGCACAATCAACCTCGAACCGTATATGAAATCCAAGGAAGAAGATAGAATCTCATGGAGGTCTCGAAAAGGGGGTTTCCTACAATACATTCTGTTACTCCATGCAGAATCCCAAGCACAATCCGGGTGCATCACTCAGACCCCAGACCCCAAAGAGATCGCATTGCAGACCGCATTACGTGTGCTCTCCCGGATTACCAGCGATTTCTGTATTACACCCATGTCGACTTTGCTCGGTGAGGCCGTCTACCAAGTCTGATGGCACATCTAAGCAAATTCTGCATAACCGCATCAATATCTGCAACACTGGAGCGGACTCGGACGACCTCAATGCATTGTATCGTGGTTGTAAACCCGCAGAGTTTGGCCGGAATGGGGAGAATGTTTTTGACGAGTTGTATAGGAAGGCAGGAAGATGGATCTCAATTCTGTCGCGACACCCTTTGATCCATGCAGCTCAGTATCCACGAGCAGGTATCAAAGGCGTTGCTCACCCAGAGCTTCGATATGGAGTTGTACAAGTTGAATGTCTATGGTGAGCGCTCCGAGTCTGATCAGCTGCATCTTCGTCGTTCTTTTACGAGACTGCATGCATGCTCCTGATCGCCGTGGAACCGGCGGAGTCACGCGAGCTCTTTGAGTTGTGAAGACGGACCTGTACTCTTTACAGGATTCGATTGCAGGCGTACTAGTACGAGGATGATGTTGTCTTGTCGACGATAATGATCTTGATCATATAAGTTTCATGCAATCATTCATGACTTGGACTTGCAAGCTCGAATTTTTGCTTCCATTGGCCGCGGAAGCAAAATGCGATCTTCACAACACACAGTTGGTTACCACAGCCGATCGAGAATTGGTGCGACGAGCACATATCGTTTGTTGGCTCTTTGGTCTACCTACGAGAGGGCAGACTGGTTTGAAACCGATCGCCTCCGAGCGATGAAACGCAACTTCAAGCGCAACTTTTTCGTTTGGCTCAATGGCATCTCCTCCCGTTCAACTTCAATAAATTCCTGGTCTTAAATGGAACGCGCCCAGCGACTGGGTCTCACTCCCTTGAATCAACTTCAAGGACCTCTTTCGAATAAATAAACGCTTCTTTCAAGTTCGTATCATATCGGATACCTGTTACATGTTGATCGCTCCGGCTCGTCGTTGGCATTTAACGATTTAAACGCGAGGGGCTCGCTTGTTAGGAGACCCCGCGCCAGTTGATTTCAGGAGGGGCCGTGGGGATTTGCGAATTTGCCACTCCTCAAGGATTGCGGTGAGCATTATATCTTTCCTTTTGTGCACACCTATCATACATAGACAGTAAGACCCCTCAGACCAGAAAGGGTCACAAAGTCTCAACGTAACCACCAACCCCCATCCTGCACAACTTGACATGACAGCTCTCGCCAAGAAGGCAGTCGACCAGTTTAAGACGATCTGGGACGGCTGCGAGCCATTCTATTGCGGCAAAAGCACCGTTCCGGACCATCAGATGTCACTTTATTATACTCAACCTGACGGCGACGTTCATCGGTGAGCCACCCCCTTCATAGGAGTCCATCATACAACAGCTCAGTTCGCCGCAGTCGCATCCATTTTCCAAAAGCTGGGGCGGACGATTTAGCTGCTCTGTACGCGACGTGTAAGCCAGCACAGTTTGGCCGGGGCGGGGAGACCGTCCGCGACGACACGTATAGGAGGGCGAGAAAGATGGATCTGGACTCGTTCTCCACGCTTTTCGATCCCCGTAGTCTCGGAATCCTCGAGCAAGTCTCGAGGGGATTGCTCACCGGGGAGCGTGGTCCTGGGATCACGGAGATGGAGCTATACAAGCTGAACGTCTATGGTGAGCTCCTTTCTTTTTCCCAGTTCCGGAAGCGTTACATACGGCACTGTTTCTCATATGGTGCGTCAGGGGAAGGAGATTTCTTTAAACCTCACAAAGATACGCCTCGAAGCGGGAGCATGATCGGGTCCTTGGTCGTCATCCTGCCCACTCAACACAATGGTGGACAACTCGTGCTTCGTCAGCATACGCAAGAGTGGACCCTTGACTTTGCGGACAAGTTCAGTGCAGTGACTGATCCGTTGGTGTGCTTCGTCGCCTTCTTTGGCGACGTCGAGCACGAAGTTTTGCCCGTCACCTCGGGCTATCGTGTGACGCTCACTTACAACCTCTACTGTGAACCTTCCCACCCGAACGCAACATACATCCCCACGCCCTTCCACGAGCGGCTGAAGAAAATGCTCGTCGAATTCATCAATGACAAATCCACCTTGCCGGAAGGTGGCTATCTAGGCTATGGCCTCATGCACGAGTACGTTTACAACGAGGGCCAACCGATCAATTCGTTGCTGTCCCACCTCAAAGGCGCCGACCAGATTCTCGCGATGATATGCGAGGAGTTGGGTCTCCGGCATTCGCTGACGTTTCTCTGTCGCGATGTATGTACAGGTGCAGCCGGTTTATGTTTCATCGCCCGCAGCAAGCTTAGATCGATTGAATGGGAGTGCAAGGAGGATGAGGTCTGTTTCTTGAATGAGGCCCTCGATGACTTAACTATTGCCAACGTCGAGGGCGTCGAGATCACTGGCGTTCCATTCGATCGCGATGTGCTCGAAGCCCGGACATTGAGGTTTTTAAGACCTTTCTGTAGGGACCCGGTCACGAAGATTCTGGAAATCCAGCCCATGTCGTCCGTGAAAACGGAGACAAAGTACTTGTACTATGACTACGAAGCCTGCTTAGGGTGCCTTTGTGGGGAAGCGTTTATGTTGATAGCCCTTGACCCAGTGGTATCCCGCAAGGACCTAGAGAAGTGAACGTTTGAACAGTCGTTTGTGCCTACGAAAATGTTCTATAGTGTTTCCAGTGTTTTTTGTTCAGAGCAACCCATCGTGTACATTAGATTTCCTCGTGTCGTCAAATTCATCATCTTTTCATGCAGAATTGATTGACCACCTTGTCCTGGGGCTGCTTAGGGCAACCATGGTTCGGCGTGGATGCAAGTTCAAAGGTTCAAAGGTTCAAAGCCGATGCGCTCCAGCTCGTCTTGAGTTCCCTCCTGCTTAGGTCTCCGTACTATGCCTGGAAAGTGATCCATGGATAACAATGTGTTCGTCGACGGGAACTGTGAGGCTAAAGAATCGAATGAAAACATCGTACATCATATTTTAATGCAGTTGCTCAACTCACCCTTGGGCATACCAAAGGATCAGCCACGCTGGTACAGTGCGTCCGAGTCGCTGCCCGAATCCGCTTACCACCTTGGACTCGAGCTCGACCTTGTCAAAGATCGGGTATGCGGGGGATGGCGGCGGCGGAGTCACGAGAGCACCTTGCCACGTCGTGAGTGATGTACAGGGACGGGTTTGGTGATTTGGATAGTTACCAAAGGCAGCCTTTTTGAAGACCTCTTCCATGAGTTCATGGTTGCGTTTATATCGTGTCAGCGCGAGCGTCCGTGTCGATATCATCTCGATTTCATCTAAGGCATCAAGAACCCATGAGATGTCCCCACAGCCGGAACAATAACTTGAGAAAGTCCACTGTTGGGCTGTTTGTAGCAGCGGCCTGGTCCACCTCGATCGGCCGACGACTCTGCCATCTGGTATACTGGCGGGAGCTGGGTGCCAGCTCAATCCTAATACGCTCTGAGATATATACAATAGCGAAAAGTTCCCATGAGGATAGGAGTAAAAGCTAATTAGGAAAGGCTTACTTACTTAAGCGCGCAGTGCACTAGGTAACTATGTACTGTAACTGTACTGACGTTCGCAACATTTTTGGCTCAATGGCACCTGGTAGCGTTTGAAACCCATACTCCCCCGCCCGTTCAGCTTCAAGAAATTTCGGACTCTGAGTCACTCTTCTCCCTTGGATCAGATCGATCACCTTCAAGCCTTGGCCTCTTTTGATTAAACGCTTCCTGCGTGTCAGGCCCATCGGACACCTTGTAACATGTTGATCACTCCGACTGGTCATCCTTCCAGTCAAATGGAATTTAACGATTTAAACGCGAGGGGCTCGCTTGTTAGGAGAACCCATATCGTTTATTTCATGTCTCAAGTAGAGGGGCCAAGGGGAATTGCTAATTTGCCACTCCCACGGTGAGCATTTGTATGTTTCCTTTTGTGCACACCTATTAAATAGTAGAACCCCTCAGAGCAGAAAGGGTCACAAAGCCTCAACGCAACTACCAAATTTCCCCCATCCTGCACAACTTAACATGCCAGCTCGTCGAGGTGCCAAGAAGGCAGTCAACCAGTTTAAGACGATCTGGGACGGCTGCGAACCATTCTATTGTGGAAAAAGCACCGTTCCGGACCATCAGATGTCACTTTATTATACTCAACCTGAACCTGACGGCGACGTTCATCGGTGAGCCACCCCCTTCATAGGAGTCCACCATTCGACAGCTCAGTTCGCCGCAGTCGCATCCATTTTTCAAAAGCTGGGACGGATGATTTAGCTGCTCTGTACGCGACGTGTAAGCCAGCACAGTTTGGCCGGGGCGGGGAGACCGTCCACGACGACACGTATAGGAGGGCGAGAAAGATGGATCTGGACTCGTTCTCCACGCTTTTCGATCCCCGTAGTCTCGGAATCCTCGAGCAAGTCTCGAGGGGATTGCTCACCGGGGAGTATGATCCTGGGATCACGGAGATGGAACTATATAAGCTGAACATCTATGGTGAGCGTTTTCCCCAGTTTCAAGCGTTACATGCGGCACGGTTTCTCATATGGCGCATCAGGAGAAGGAGATTTCTTTAAACCTCACAAAGATACGCCTCGGAGCGGGAGCATGATCGGGTCCTTGGTCGTCGTCCTGCCCACTCAACACAAGGGTGGGCAACTCGTGCTTCGACAGCATAAGCAAGAGTGGACCCTTGACTTTGCGGACAAGTTCAGTGCAGCGACTGATCCGTTGGTATGCTTCGTCGCCTTCTTTGGCGACGTCGAGCACGAAGTCTTGCCCGTCACCTCGGGCTATCGTGTGACGCTCACTTACAACCTCTACTGTGAACCTTCCCACCCGAACGCAACATACATCCCCACGCCCTTCCATGAGCGACTGAAGAAAGCGCTCGTCGAATTCATCAATGACAAATCCACCTTGCCGGAAGGTGGTTATCTAGGCTGTGGCCTCATGCACGAATACGTCTACAACGAGGAACAACCGATCAATTCGTTGCTGTCCCACCTCAAAGGCGCCGACCAGGTTCTCGCGATGACCTGTGAGGAGCTGGGTCTCCAGCGTTCGCTGACGTTGCTCTGCCGCAACCTGAGTGTAGGTGCAGACGGATTATGTTTAATCGCCCGCAAGAAGCTTGAATTGATTGAATGGGAGTGCAAGGAGGGAGAAGTCGAATGCTTGCAGGAGGCCCTCTGTGGCTTAACTATTCCCGACGTCGAGGGCGTCGAGATCGTCGGCGTTCCATTCGACCGCGATGTGCTCAACCAGTCCTGGTTGCAGTTTTTGGGGCATTTCTGTAGAGACCCGATCACGAAGGTCTTGGAAATCCGGCCCATGTCGTCCATGAAAACGGAGACGAGGTACTTATATTTTGGGAACGAATGCAGCTTAGGGTACCTTTATGGGGAAGTGTCCATGTTGATTGCCCTTGACCCAGTGGCATCCCGCAAGGAACTTGTTCTGTAACTGTAAGAAAAGTTAACGGTCCTCATTGTACCTACTAAAATGTAGTATTAGTATTTTTTTCAGAGTAACTCATCGTGTACATTAGATTGCCTCGTGTTGTCGAATTCGTCATTTTTTCATGCAGGATCGATTGACCTCGTTGCCCTGTCCTGGGGCTGCTTTGGGCAACCAAAAGGTTCGGCGTCGAAACTGAATAATAAAGACGCAAGTGGATGCAAGTTCGAAGGTTCAAGGGTGGTGTACTCCAGCTCGTCTTGAGTTCCGTACTATGTCCGGAAAGTGATCCATGGATAACAATGTGCTTGTCGACGGGAACTGTGAGGCTAAAGAATCGAACGAAAACGCCGTACATCATATTTTAATGCCGTCGTTCAACTAACCCTTGCGCATACAGCAACTAAGATGATACCTCCATTGGTGTGTGACCGCTGGCAACGATCACGTCTTCCGCCGCCGATCGTCGGGCTGTGCGTTCCGCAGCCTGCGCTTGTAATACCTCGACCTCCTGCTGTAACTTTGTCTACCAAAGGATCAGCCACGCTGGTACAGTACGTCGCTGCTCGGATTCACTTACCACCTTGGACTCGAGCTCGCCCTTGTCAAAGATCGAGTATGCGGGGGATGGCGGCGGTGGAGTCACGAGAGCACCTTGCCACGTCGTGAGTGGCGTACAAGGATGGATTTGGTGATTGGGATAGTTACCAAAGGCAGCCTTTTTGAAGACCTCTTCCATGAGTTCATGGTTGCGTTTATACCGTGTCAGCGCGAGCGTCCGTGTCGATATCATCTCGATTTCATCTAAGGCGCCAGTGACTCATGAGATGCCCCAACAGCCGAAACAATAAATTAAATTGTCCCACCTGCAGAGTCGTCGTCGTCCAATCGAGGTGGACCAGGCCGCTGCTACAAAAAGCCCCATATACCTTTATCAGTTTACGAACATGGTCAAATGAAAACGAAAACGCACCCCTCCCATACTCCCGCTTCGCTCCCGTGCACGTTCTCGTTCTCGCCGTCTTTCCAGCGACTCCATGTTGCTGTTCTGCTGTGCTAGCATGGCTTGCGGTGCCATACCTATTCCCTGCGGGCTCATACCCATGGCTTGAGGGTTCATGCCCTGCGGCGCCATGCCCATCCCTGCTTGGTTCATCCCCATTGCTTGAGGGCTCATGTTTATTGGGCCTTGCTGCGGAGGGGGACCAGCGGAAGGCGGATAGACTTTTTGTCCAGCTTTGTCGCCCATGACATACACGGGGGGCTCGGTGATCTGACGAAGCGGGTATTGCCGCACAGGCGAATTCAGTAGCGAAGGAACTGTCGCTGCAAGTGTATCAGTATCAAAGCGGAAAACAACAAAAGACGTCCGGAACGTCATTCGAAATATGTGGTAAAGTCCCTATGCTCGTAATGCGTGATCACAAGGTGCCAATGGACTTGAGCAGCACAAGGAAGATGTCCGGCCAGCTAGCAATCAAAGGAAGAAAAAAGGGATTTTTATCCTCCAAACGGCGTGGAACATTCCAGGCGATAAGGAGTGAGAATGCATGGGGATCTGAAACACGGGACGTGATGGAAAAGCATAAATGTGCCTAGACTCACGTATCACTGGTCCACGTGTGTAATGCACGAGCGTGATCTGTGGATGGCCACCCTTGATGAGGCGGTACCGACGTCGGACGCGCCACGCGTTCGTCTCTTGCGTGGGCACGAACCCATATTTAATTTCCATGACTTCGATTTCCTAAACAAAAAAACGCTGAAAGTTAGTTCACATGGCTCGGCGAGGATGTGTAGAGGCAGGACACGTGCGCGGTTGCCAGGTGCCGGGAGTGCGTAGCGAGTTTCTTGGTCTTGGTAGCGAATACCGTCATTTGGGAACTGCGCAGGGTTGGGGAGGAAGATAAGGACGACTTGGCCCTCTGCGATTAAAACCGACATGTTAGCGCCCGTTGTTCGAGTCCTGTCGCGTGCTGACGCACCAACTGGCTTGTCAATAAATGTCCATGTATAAGGAACGGTGAGGGATAGTTGTGCAGCACGAGCAAGCATGTTTGCTGCAGCCTCGATGGTCACGTTTGCATGAAGCCCAATGTTTTCTGGAAAGCGAAGGCATGGAGCATCGGGATGCGGTTGTTGGAAAGACATTGCAGCAGGGGATTTGAAGTGGTTATCTTCCTGTTTTGGATATCCTCCAGGGCGGTTGTTTGGATCGGAAGCTCATACCAAACAAATTCCGTCACGTGATTAATAAGCGTATCTCATCTCATCCAAGTCAATTCATTCATTCTTTACAAGGCAACAGACAGTGTGCTAAACAACTTAAGCAAAGTTCTATGAAAACAATATTCGATAGATTCGCCTACTCCCCATCAAACACATCGAAGGGGAGCTTCCAGCCCTTGCTGGGGTTCACGACACGCTTGGGCGGGTGCGAAGCAGCAGCCTTTTCGAGTTTTTCAAAGTCCTCTTGAGGAATCTCGAAGACTAGAAATTGGTGATCAGCCTTTCCTTCCTAATTCGCACGCGTTATGAGTGAAGCTCACCGTCAAAGTTCTCGACGACGCGAGAGGGTGTCACACTCTTAGGGAGAACAACCGTCTGAAAACCAGCAGTCAGGCTCGTCCGAAACGCCATGTGATAGTACTTACGCCACGCTGGACGTGCCACGATACTATCACTTGCGCAGGGGTGATTCCAAGCTTGCAAGCAATGTCTTTTACCTGGGAATAACATGCCAGTGAGGATTCGGATATGAAGGATTGAGCGAGTCTCGCGTACCTCAGGAACAGCAAGACTCTCTCTGACTTGTTTGCTGCTACCGAGTGGCGAGTATGCCTCTAGCAGAAGACCATTATCTTTCGACCACTGAGTATCATGAGGGTGAGAGTCTGGAAATGGCGCATATATGCTATAAAACCGACCTCAAGGAGTTCAGGTTGAGGGTTCCAGAAATTAAGCTCGACCTGGTTGACAGCTGGCTGATACTTCAAGGGGTTGGATGTCAAATTCTGAACCCTGCGAAGCAAATGACGATATAAGGATGCTGCGAACGAAGAGCTGTGTCGACAAACCGTCGGATGTTGAAGCTGGGTGAACACATAATGAGCGAGCATTCAGAAGGTAACTAGTGTGGTGCTCACTTGCTAATACCAATGTTTCTGACCTTGCCTTTGTCAACGAGTTCCTCGAGTTTCTGCCAAGTCGGATAAGGATCCGCAGTGAGCTCCTCATCCAAGATGTTGTTTCCATCCTTCTTGAATGCGACGGGCCTAACAGATCCACCATCAAAAAGGATACAAAGCAGACAATATACACTGTGAAATACCAATGGATCAAGTACAAGTCAAGATAATCAGTGCCGAGCTTGGTGAGTGAATCGTCGAGGACAGGTTCGATGTCCTCGGGGGCATGGAAACTGTTCCAGAGCTAATAGACGAGATCAAATCAATACACCCGAGATTCAGACAGAAGAGTGACTTGCCTTGGACGTTAGCCAGAGTTGTTCACGTGGTACGTCGCTCTCTTGCAGAGCTTGCCCTACTTCAGCTTCATTCTGGACAAATTCTCAGGCCCACGGTCGCCGAGCTTATATGAAAGGGGTACGTACCCTATAAATCCACGCTCCGTCGATGTGTCGATAACCAGCGCTCAGCGCCGTCTGTGGCCCTCAGCATCGTCTGAGAAAAGTGTATCAATCAGCATACCTTGACAGCGTTGCCAACCTCGCCTGTTCCAGCCTGCCATACGCCTGTATGGGCGGGGTGAGTTCACACGGTCAGCAACTCGTAAACGCATCTCCTACCGAGGGCGACAGAGGGGATTTTATCTCCAGATGGCAACATATAGTGAGATGGGAGCCTCACCAAGTTGCTCTGGTTCCTTCGTGGGCCATAGCATGTTATCCAGAAACCTCTGGAGCGTGCGAGCCGCGCTGCAGAGAATGAGGCATACATAAGGGCTGCGAAGGAGAGAAAGTAGAGAATAAGTCTCTTCTTTCCAAGAGGTTTTCTGCGGTGAATAAACTGTCCTCCTTCGTCGTCTCTGTCGACGGTGGAGAGTGGTTCGTAACGTGGCGGGAGGACCATCGCTGATGCGTTTGGACAAACTCTGGCAAGGGGTCTGCTGATAAGTATACATTGCACGTGACCTTGCGTCATTATTACATAACTGTAACTTAACGGCCCGACCGGCAACCGACGGTCCGACCCAACTGGCCATACACCTAAGGTTTTCACAAAACTTGAGCGATGCGTTTAATTAGGGAGGTCCTTGAATTCGGGCACCACAAATGGTACATTACATTTCGATTAGATTTGTTGTCGACTTTGGTGAAACTCGGAGCAATGATAATCTGGGACAGGCCTGGAGGACATAATGATGGGCCGTGGCTGGATCGATGTCAACCAGCACAGTTAGCTAGTAGCTACGGACCACCTCCGTCCTTGACTGGGACCCTGGTAGATTCCGCCAGATTCGGCCGTCTGCCTGGCAGAGCCGGTTTTGCCCTGCCGCCTCGCAAATTGGCACGGTTCTGCCAACAACACTGTTTAAAGGGGGTAAACATGACGACTAGCCGATGTCGGTTTTAATTGTCCAGCGAGGACATGAGTTTACACTTAGCGTGCACTTGAGCTATCCGCGCAGTAATCTGTTATACCATAGCGGACACGATTCGGCGACCGGGCGCCGGGACAGCCTGAGTGTCGTGGCCTCACCAGCGGACTGCCTTCGTTATTAGAATTCCCCCATCACCGTGATCGTATCGATAGGGACATGGAGAAGAAATGATAACGCTCTGTCGGACTGATGATCAGTAGGCTGACCTCGTTTTGGAAACGAAGTTCTCGCAGTAATAATAGGGTGATCTCCGGTTGCTGGGCGAACGAGGGCCCCATTCCATAGTGACAGCAATCCGCTGCTTGCTAATGTTTCTGGTCAGACGGCGTCCGTCTGTCTGTCGATCGTTAAGTGAGTCCAGTCAGTTCACTTGAAACACTATTCGGCGCGGAACCAAGTTTACTGTAATTTAATTTACGGCACAGTACAATTGAAGTCGCAACAGCGCGGTGCAACTGCTGTCATGTCTGACTTGATTTCTACACCATCTCAAACGCAGAGCATCGTCTCGAACGAGGCTTTTGAAATGCTCATAGATCTCCTTGCATCTGATGGCGTTGACGAAAACCCATCAACACTTCCAGGCGGCCATTCTCGCATGCAACCAAACATGTCATTGAGGGATTCATCGGGAAAATTGGACTTTGATCAAATTCGTCTGGCGTTTGGAGCGAAGAACGAGACTTGTCACGTTTCTACCACCCCGGGTTTTCTCGGTGAAGAGAAAGGTCGCGTGCAGTCCCCAATCGTGCCCAACGAGGGCGAGGACAGCGACGATGAACCCCACTCGCACCGGAGCACGTCCTCAACAGTCCCTTCTCGTTCCAATTCCATGTCCCCAAAACCGGCCGAACGCCCCGCTACTGGTCATAGACGCAGCTCGACATTCGGAAATCAACCCTGGGTGGCGACCCACGAGAACGCGATGGCAGCCAAGGTAGCTGTGGTTCTTCTCGCATTTGGGATACGGTACTACTGACAACGCTTCATAGGAGGACATGCTGCCCACGCCATTGCAACAACCCCTTTCGTTTGACGAATTGAATACAGCGCTTGCAGGTGCTTATGAAGAAGTGACGAAGCTTCGTCAGCAGTATGATGAACTGCAGGCTTTGGTTTTCAAGCGCTTGGGAGCCGCAACGCGGGATCAGGTCAAACCTGGCATGGACAATAGACATGTTGAAACACGAGATGCGGGTTCCCGAGCACAGCCAAGTGTTACCGTGCCTCCATCCCTACTCCCCGATGTTACAGTGCCCGCCGGCATCGCCAGCCTCTCTGAGATTGAGGCAAAGAGAACACTGAGTGTAAGTCACCTTGGTCATTGTGTATTTGGTGGTTGGTGGTTAAGTGATGTCTTATGACTAGGCTCTTGCGCGTTCATTGAATCTCTCAGCAAGTACCATAGGCTCGATGGCCAGTCCCTCGAGCCCTACTGTGTCCGCGCCGCTGCAACAGGGTCTATCCCCTTTGAATCCGACTCAACAATACGATGTAGCTCCCATCAGTCGCACAGTCAAGTTCCTTGGCACGGTGGACGAGCTTGTCTGGCGACGGGCCTCTGGTCCGTCTGGACCTCGTACGTTACTACCGGTATTTTCGGAGGAGAACATCGTTGCCCTCATCGCTCGTCTTGAGCTATGGGAGCGGGTGGTCCGGCGATCCTCAAGGGTTTGAAGGTGATTGAAGACAAGCCTGTCCGTGAGACTGTTCCACACTCGTCATCCGGGAGGACGATGGATGATACCCCACACTTTTCTCATGCTTGCGCCAGCTCGACCTATACCATGGTTTTCACTTATTGATTAGATGTACTCATGATCTGTAGGATGTGATGTCGGTTTGTCTATACTGCATTTGATACATACACATTAGCTATCTTTGCATTCCCATTTACTTCGCCTCCCTGATTGAATTTCACTGCGTTGTGTACACTTCTAGTAGTAGCCAGTCAGTGTTCCAAATCTGGTAAACCGAGCTGTAAGCGTTGCTTGACCGACGACGAGCAGGACGTATGCAGGCGACGATCCAGAGACGCTCCTCGACGTTCACCGCAGCGGCTCCCCCACCACTGCCACACTTCACAGGTGATCTCTTCTCGGATTCACGCTTTCATGGGTACCAGGGACCGAGTCGGAACGTGCGCCTACCTCGCGTGAGCACCAGCGGAGGCGGCACGGTGGCCAAAAGTGAAGACGGTGTGAGGTGTGTGGTCGCCGGAAGGGAATGTTCGTCCAATCACTCAATTTTTGCGTTCGGTGTCTCCTGACGACGGTATCGAACAGCCCTGCGCATCCTTCGTTTGTCGGATCCAGAAGACACAACACCCACGGAGCAAAAGTCGGGCGTTGGACATGGTGGACATCGCGTCGACTTGTCCAAGAACCTCTGGGATGGAAGCGGGCTCAAGATTGAAAGCGCAAGCACCGATGTTGCGTGGTGTAGCGGCAGTTCGTATTTCTTTGCTACGCGATCCGCTCCGAGGACTGAGATGGCCAACAGATTATAACAACAAGATACTGACGAGTGCTAGGAACGGCGATCTCATTATGTGGGATTTGGACAAACCTGGCAGTACGAAGTACGGTACGTATCTTTCGCTGTCTGCTTTCATGACTAACGTACCTGTAGAAAGAAAGACGAAGAATCACATTCGCTCTATCCATAAGCTGTCGTGCTCGTCCATAGTCCCGTACTATTGCATCACTGGTTCTGCGGACGGTGACATGCGCATCTGGGTACGTTTGCTCGCCCCTTGTCTTTGTGCTGTTCCGATGTCGCATAGGATTTGCGGGATATGTCACGTTCAGTGATGAGGATCCATCATCCCACTTCTGTCCGGTCCCTCGTCTTCTCACCCTCCCTCTCTCATCCTTTGCAAGCTGTCGTTGGTCTTGACAATGGTTCCATATACCGCTGGGACTTGCAAATGGGCCAACGTGGTCAGCTAGATCGTTTGCCCGTGGCGCATACAGGCCCCATCCTGGCCCTGGATTGGTGCAGCACCTCGGTCGCGAGCAAGGGTGCGGACAACGTTCCAACACAGATGGAACAGAGTTGGATTGTCAGTGGTGGGCTTGATCACACAGTAAAAGTATGTCGCTCCTCTCTCGCCACTACCATGGCTGATTGTGCAAAGGTTTGGGATCTCCCGGGGTCAAGCACCTCATCACACATCGTGAACAAACCGACATATGTACTTCACCCTTCATATCCGGTCAGGCATGTTCTTTGGCGACCTGAATATCCCTGCGAGTTGGCACTGGTCTCGAACGCAGAGTTCAGTGGTGGGGGTGGGGCGGAGCTCTTGGCGAGCCCCCGGATGCAGAATGCCACGCCCAGCTTTCTTTCGACGGCCGCTTCAGTATGCGAATCGAAAGATGCAGAAAGCAAACCTGGCCTGATAGGCGAGATCGTAGAGATATGGGACGTGCGTCGCGGGTGGATCGCCAAGTGGACCGTCGACGCGAGCGTCTCCGATGGTGGGGTGACTGGTACGCGTTCATCCTTGTTCTTGGTGTCGGACCCATGTTCAAGCCATGTCCAGATGCCGTGTTCCGCGATTCTCATGCACTTTTGGTTCAGCATGCGTCCGGAACCTTTGCCCAGATCGACCTGAGACACTCACATCGGCCCATTGATGCAGTACCGAGGGTTGCGTTGTCTTGGAACGCCGTCGACGGTTCAGAGGGGGCGTTAGCGTTCGTTGCCGACAAACGAGGCAAGTGGGAGGTGCCTTATGACGATGTGTGAGTTCACTTCGTTCTCTTTCCTTGCGCACTCATGGTTTTCCGTCGATAGCCATCCAGATCGGCACTCGTTATTCGTCGACCGTAAGTGCAGATTGAAAGCGTTGGGCGACAAGAGTCGTGCTCCAGGTCTGCAGAACATGGGCATGTATGTTCACGTACCCCCATCCGAAAACACTGGGCCGGATGTGTTCGTGAGACTTGCCAAGGGTTATGTTGTACCCGAGAAGCCCACAAGGAAGAAGGAAGTCTGTGCTTTGAACGCCGAGGTGAGTGCACGTCTTACAGAATCTCAGATACTTTTCCAAATACAACAAGGAATTTACATTTTGTCTTAGGTTGCTATTCAAGCTGGGAACATACACGCCGCGCAGGCGTGGATCTTGTTGGGATCACTTTTAACGGACATCACCCCAGAGTGGGTCATCGCTTCGTTACCGGCGTCAGGGAAGGTGGACCCAGCGTATTCGCTCATCCACTCGGCCTCAGCGCCAAGTGCTCTCCCTTCGAATGAACACAGCACCGGATCAGTCTCCAAACCGGCTTCTTACCGTACCAAGTCCGCCGATTCTGCTGCTCAGCCCGCCGTCTCACCCATCCACTCCCCATCTCAATCACGTATCGGTCACCATCACAATCATGTACAATCATCACGTTCTACATCGGTCAATGGTGCCAGCCCTGCCATGTCTGCATCGAACGAGGACCGTAAGCATCTACGACATCGTCCCGAGGCCCAACCACCACCACCACCCACCAAGCCGCCCCCCAACTCCCGTAATCTGACGCCGGTGTCCTCGGCGTCGTCATCACCACGTCATGTCCCTATCGCACTCCCCCCTGCACCAGCTCTCCCACCCACGACGACGATGACGCCGACCACGGTCGCGCAGAGACGGCCTTCCATACTCGTCTCGACTACTTCATCGTTGCATTCACACGTTCGCCGGCCCTCGGTTTATGGCCGCGTGACGAGCGCACACAGCGAGAGTCCGAGCGCAGCGAGCGTGAGCGACAAGAGCCTCCGCCACGTCGGCGAAGGTGCTCTCGACGACTCAGACTCCTCAGACAGCATGGCGGGCGAGAGCATCGTGGACAGCCATGCGAGCGAGATCGATCACGTTGAGTTGGTACCTGCGCTACCTAAGCCGAACGTGGCCAAGGCGCGGAGTCTGAGTGCTGGGCGGACGGGGCCTGCGCATCCGAGTCCGTTGTCGCAACTCGCGGGTCAGCAGCAGTGTGTGGAAGAGGAGGAAGAGCTAGGTCCGGGACCGAGTAAACGCCGCGTCGAAGACGACGACGGGAGTCCCTCTCCGGTGTCCTCCGACACGGACGGCGAACCGAGCGACGACTCGGGGGGAGAAGTTCGACATCGTGCGGTGACGGTGAAAGCGCAGTCAATGGCGCGGTCGAAGTCGCGGAAGAATTCGGGTGCGATTGCGAGGTGGTTGAAGAATAGGAGTCGGAGCTCGACGGTGGCGTCACTCGCTGCGCCGCTGGTGTCGCCTGCACGATCGTCTCTCGGTGGGCCACTGACGAGCTCTCCGATGCATTCTCGTGGTGTGACAGGGGGCAAAGGAAGTCAGAGTAGTGTTGAGACGGTCATTGCTGCGTCGATTCGTGAGCAGGAGAGCGAGGCGGCGACGGTGGATTCGAGCATGGACCTTGTGGGTGGGGGGGACAAGGAGCCTGCAAGTTGGGCGGAGATGAGCGATCGGCAAAAGGTAGCGATTGTGGAGGAGGAGGGTCAGCTACGGGAAGCGGGTTGGCGCGCGCTGCGAGAGGCACTAGAAGTGTATGCGGACGAGGTTGGTCGTCCGCTTTGTTTGGAAGGAGAACAGGGTATTGAAAAGATACGACTATTAGGGTGACATCCAGATGTGTGCAATGCTCGCACTAGTGGCTCCTGTGGAGCTCAAGCTGGAGCTCGGTCGGACGATCCAGTTTGTCGAGGCTTATGTCGGTGAGTGGGTGCAGTCCGAATCATATCGTTCAATGACATCTGAGTCATTTGTGCCAAAGACATGCTGGTACGATATCGGCTTCACACCTGTGCAGCATACCTACGCAAGTATTCCCGGGTGGAAGAAGTGCAACTGACGACCAGAGTATGTCCTTTCAACTAAATCCATGATCCAATCTATCTCACAGCTAGCAAACAGCTCGAGACCATCATTTACACTGCATGCCGAAAGTGCCGGAAACCCGTGGTCGCCGTTCGTTCGAGAAACCCATTTATGAAGGCGACGCATGCGGTGTGTGCCACGTGCAAGGAGGCGGTGGTGAGGTGTTCGATATGGTGCGTGATTCGATGTGGTCCGGCGGGCCGGCGTGCTGACTTGCGGCGGGACTTGACAGTCATCTTCCCGTCCGCACTCTCCTCTTCCAATGTTCGGTCTGTTCGCACGGTGGTCATCAAGATTGTTACAGGCGGTACTATATGGAGCGTCCGATGGTTGAGCTTCCGGTGCCTTCGCTCATGCGGGGGCGACAACTGCAGAGGGAGCAGGATGGTGAAACCGAGGAAGGGCGGGGAGTGAGAGAGAAAGCGGGAGAGAGGGGTATGGCAGGACATCCCTGTGCGGCTGGATGTGGACATTTCTGCTGGGCTGCTGTTGGTCAGAGGAACGACCAGGATGTAGTGCCGGATGGGAGGACGAGATAGCTCGCGCTGAATAGTCGATCGCGAAACGTATGTCACGCAGATTGGCATGGGAGTGGAGGCTGGTAGGTAGTGGCATTCATTATGAATATGACCAGGCACTACACGCAGCATGTCAGTCTATCCTTCGTCGACCCAACTCCTTGGTTCCTTGAGTATTTTAACCATTTCAGCTTCTTTCGTATCTTGGTCCTCGAGCCAGAGTTCGCTGCAATACTCCCACCTCGCCTCCGGGGGCAACCCCACCAAGACATTCTCGGCCTTTATTCCAGGTGCAGCTAGCCCAAATTTGGTTCCCCTGTCGACGACGAGGTTGAATTCCATGGCGCGACCACGTCTGAGAAGCTGCCACCGCCTCTCGGAAGGCACGTGCGGTTCGTCCATCCGCCTCTCCAAAATACTTAAAAAAGATGGAAGAAAACTATCCCCGAGAGCGGCGACGAGCCCAAAGATGGCTTCTTGAGTGCTCAAACGAGCGACGGTCTCCTCCGACACGCCGGGGGACTGCGCGCGGAGTAACGCATGCATCGCATCGGAATCCATGTCATCGAACCGGACGCCGCCGATCCCTCGGTGTTCGTGCCTGTGTGTGATGAAGAGGTAGTTGTCGCAGGATATTTTGAAGTGGGGATAGAGGGAGACGGAAGTGTTGGCGGTGTCGCTCCAGGTATCGCAAGCGACTTTGAGCGTCGTGTGAAAGTGACGAAAATCGGGCTGGTTGACGTAGAAGGGGGTCAGGTCGGTGATAACGCCGAACCACCACGCGATGACGACGGGTTCTGGGTCCGGATTGTCGTTGTCGTCGCTGGACGTGGCGGTGGGGTCGTGTGGACGGGGTTGAGGGAGGGGTGCGTTGAGGACTTCAAAGTAGCGGTAGTTGGCGTGAACGCCCGGGACGCGGGGGTGGCGTGGGTGGATGATGAGGCTGAAGCCGGTTGAGAAACAGGGGAGACTCTTATCGATGTCTTTGAGGGCTGAATGAGCCGTGCTCATCTGTTTGACGGCAGCGGGGGGGAGGACGCCGTTTATCGTCGAGATGTTGACGCCGGCTTTTTCGATCGGGCGATCATCTGCCTCGTTGTGTGGGTTGGGTGCATGAGAGGCACGATGGGATGCCAGTGAGCGACGGGATCGGATAACGGACGGAAAGGAGAGGGACGTACTGCAGCCGATGGGCTGAGATGTGCTATCTAGTGGCGGGAACGTGCAGGCGAGACCACCTCCACCTTCGTCGCGGGTCCACGGCTCATGCCTAAACTTTTGGCCTGACACGTATGTTTCGAGCTTGGTCACGATGGTCTCTTGTAGCTTGGCGATGTGGTCGGTCATGCGTTCGCGCATGGGCTGGGGAGCAGAGGAGGCCAGCGATGTAACCATCGTGACAAGTGCTCGAGATGCCCCTAGGCTAAATCTAGTACTAGCCTTGTACGCCAATTTTGGTTACCACGACGTTTGAGTCTAATCAGTTCAATGCAATTCAAAGGACGAGCTCACAAGGTCTGGCTTCCATCATAGTGATCAAACTGACTAGCCTGAGACGCTCGTGCGGCCGGTAGCTGGCTTGAGACGGAACAATGATGATGCATTGATAGATGATTTTGTGAGTAAAGTTTACAGTGTGTACAGCAACTTGACGGTGTACAGAGTCCGAGAATTTGACATTTTCCCAGAGCGACAAAGTTTTCTTCCGACCATATGCAAGGACACCGACAGATGGATCCCGATTCGCCATGGGAAGAAAACCCTCACAGTGATCATGTCCCAGAGGTTGAATGGACCAAGATCACCTCTGAATTCACCAACGTAGGCTGGAGTCATGTCTCGCTGCACTCGTGTTCATTTCTTATCATAGTCTGGATACCGAGAGGGCATCATTGCAGGAAAAGAAGCATCTTTACAAGCAGGATTTGACGCAGGTTTCGCCAACGTGGGCGTACCTCTCGGTCGAGAGCTTGGCAACCTCCGTGGGGCAGCAGCTGCGATCGGGTCTCTCTTGAACTCTCAGAATCCAGACTCACTGGAGCTCGAAGAACTTTGGAGCATATCTTCTGTTCTCTCAAGCATACGGTTCTCCGACATCGCACCTCGCGACCTTGAAGCCGAACAACATGCCAAGGAGCACCTTGGCTTTGACGATCCAGCAATCGTCGAAAGCACAGAATCGGGGGCAGGGACAGTGCCACAGGACAGAAGGACGGTAGAGGACGTCGGCAAACTGAAAGAGAGACTGGCCTTGCTCAGCACAAAGCTCGGATTGCCTGTCCTGGCTTGAGATACTGGGCTGCCCATTGACATGATCATCCCACAACCCCAAACACGCTTCTCATGGCAGCCGCAGCGGTGATCACGTTATCGAACGACTTGAGTACCATCCGTACTTATCGTACCGAAGAAACGATTTTCCGACTTTGTCTATACTCTTCATGCTACCGCATGGTTTTTTCGTGATTGCCGCCCGGGTATGACTGTGTTCTCACTCTACGGCGGGGCGGAAGGTGATCCCGTGATCTATATCAGGCCGAAAGCTTATCGGAGGCGACGCCATTTATGGAGGGTGCCGGCGATTCATCACTGGAACGTGGCGATAACTTTGTGATTTACAGGCAAGGACCCAGATCGGCCGTCATTATTTGGTGTTGCTCACGTATCGCGGTTCAGCATCGCACACGACTGTACCCGTGACTTGAAGTCATAATAGGATATTCCGGTTTCTCAAGAGTTCCTCGAGTTGGTTGTCCTTATCTCCGGGCTCGTATCAGTCCTAATATGGCCCATCTCTCCAGTGTGCTAATTGCTTCGTCACCTGATCTTGCAGCAGTCGAGCCAATGGATGCTTATGTGGGCTCCTGTGCAAGTCGCCTCGCCGAATGATCCTGATGAAGTAACACTCTGCACACCGTCATCATACCCCTTCCCACATGGAAACAGTGTCTTCTTTTGACATTGACTGTCTGCTCCGAGACGTTGTTGCGTTGTTTTTGACCAATCGGTATCTCCAGCTACGTGGCCTGCTTCCGGGACCACAGTGCCTTGATGTACTAACCTTGCCAGCATCGTCTCAGGGCGATCGTACCTAGTTCAAGAGGGGGTCTCGTGGGACGATCTCATACCTCATCTTCACATCGTTCCTCTTTCCACGTGGACGGATCGATATTAGCCCAGGCTGTGGTATTTAATGCCCTGCGACGAGCAGCTACTCTTGCAGCTCGTCGCTGCCTTCACCTTGCTCTTGTTTCGGTGCCATGGTCTCCTTCCGCTTTGGCGTGGCCGCATCCGTGGTTCTCTTTTCCTTGTTTGGATCCCTCCATGCTGTTCCGTTGGCGGACAAACTTAAACGTCTCAGTCCCTTTGCTCGTGATATCTTAAAGAGGGCTACACCCGCTGCGCCTCACTTTGTGGCCTACAATGACAAGTGGCTCAACCCGTTTCCCAGCTCATCAGACCTCCAGGTAAGCGAGGAATGCACGTTTTCCCGCCGACTTTCCTGATCGCTGATACTCACCCAAGGGGTTCAACGTTTAGCAAGTGTTTATCAGATAATGCTTTGTGGGGAACTGACGGATATCTAGTGCCCTCACCTTTTTGACGTCATCGGGTTCAGCCGACCAGGCCCAGAATTGGCAGGGACTGACAGCCAGCCAGCGTGCCTCCTACCTGTCAGAGTATAATGCCGCTGGAATCTCGCTGATTGTGTCTGCCTTTGGGTCCACCGAGGCACCGACGTCATCGGGGTACGATCCCGTGACCACGGCGAACACCATGGCTGCCTGGGTGACCACATACGGTGTTCAGGGTATTGACGTCGACTATGAGGTGCTGCCTGAACTCCTTTTGTTCGGCGATGTGACAGTAACTTATGAGAGCGTTGTGGATTAGGACTTCAATGCGTTTAATAGTGCGAGTGGCTCTGCGGAGACGTGGCTCATTAGCTTCACCCAGCAGATTCGGACGCAACTTCCCCAGGGACAGTATATTCTGACCCACGCCCGTGAGTCGTTTCTCATTATATCTAACTCGGTAAAGTCTGACGTGTGCCTCACAGCCGTCGCACCATGGTGAGTGCAATCGCCGGATTCCAAGCCATTTCAATAATTAGTGACCCAAGGTTCTCTCCCACGATGTGGAGCGGAGGCGGATACCTCGCGATCGACAAGAGCGTAGGGTCGTTGATCGACTGGGTGAGTAAATGTGATTCATATTCTGCACGTTTGGCTGATGGCTTGTCAAGTACAATGTCCAAGTATGTTGAATGATTCATTTCATGGACGATCATTGACTCATCGATCAAATAACTCAGTTCTATAATCGTGAGCGATGGAGCTAAATGTGAACTCGGCATGCTGAGAACCTCTTTTACTTGGTCAACAGAAGGAGCGACGGAGTACACGACATGTGCTGGCCTCTTGACGGCCTCTTCGTCGACCTGGCCCGAAACTGCCCTTTTCCAGATCTCCGCCAACGGCGTCTCCCTCAACAAACTTGTGATCGGAAAGCCAGGCACGACTGCGGACGCAAACAACGGATACATAGATCCTTCGACGCTCGCATCGTGTGTCTCCCAGGCTGCTGGCCAAGGATGGAGTGAGTCCCCCAACCCCTTTTTTTCATCTCAAGGGAACTGCAAACTCACGGCAGCGACGTGTCAGGTGCCGGTGTGATGGTGTGGCAGGTACGCCCATGTGTCGCATTTCTTGTTCTCGAAACGAGCGCTTTTGAATTTGGCGCGCGTATAGTATCCTGATGCGACGTCGGCGTGGATTACGACCGTCCGAGGGAATACGTGGCCCGTCTCTGGTTCTCCGCCGACGACGACAACCACGTCGGGAGGCACGACCACGACCACCTCTACGCCGTCGCCCACGAGTACTTCATCGTCAGGGATCTGTGCTGGCGTCTCCGCATGGGTAAACAACGTCGCCGTAAGTCGCTACATTACATCCCGCGTTCGTCGTGTGCTCAAACCCGGGCTGTGTTTCATCCTATATAGTACGTCAGCGGAAACAAGGTCACCTACAAGTGAGTATAAACCTATCGATACCCCAATTCTGGCGCAAAAGATTGGGGTGGATGGGTCGGATGCTGAATGCGACTTCTTCTCTCCTAGTGGCGGTCTCTGGACTGCGAATCAGTGGAATCAGGCTGAAACACCGGGAGGTAAGCACGCGTTTGGTTTCTCTTTTTCGCTGTAGTGATCCTCATGGATGCGTGTTTGTAATACTCAAGGTCCCTCTGGTGCCTGGACCTACGACGGTGCATGTTAGAAGATACGGAATATGGCCCTCGCCCTACGCGTAGACGCGTTTGAAAGTCGAGTCGGATGAATGAACGAAGAAGATTGTTGATGTGTACAAGTTGTAATTTTAGATTCGCGTTCTACGATGTTTTCATGCCATAGATATGCTCGCTTTAACGAATGTGCGTTGCCAGTTATGCAGTGATTTGGGAGGAACCTGTCGTGTTTGTCAAGGTAGGCGTCGAAGATGGGAATCCACTGGTGTGCAGCACTTGTAAGTTTCAACAACTTGAAGGCCTTGATAAAGGGTATCTAGATCGTTCGCTCCAGCTTTCGAGAGATCAATATGCCTAGAGCACATGAATCCCGGTGAGGACAGGACTGCCAGTCGACCCGCATTATAATAAAACCGCGCTAAGCGAGAATTACATACAAGGCTTCCGCCCCATCCAACATGCATGCTTCTCTGAGCAACACCGTCATGTCCTGCGAGAGCAAGCAAGTCCTATCCAAGTCGTTCCATTAGCCCAAACTAGGATTTTCCCAAAGGACTCCGACCACGATCCAAAGAATCAAGCCCAACGACAATTCCATGGACATGCGCAACCAGTTCCAGTTTGACGTGTTGGTTCACATTAGTGGGGTTCAAGACAGCTTAGACAGGGCACGAAAACCCGTCCAACGTTCTTGAATCCAGTTGTAAGCAGCAAAAAAAAAAGATCCGCGAACCCAACTGACGTCGTCAAGTCTCAAGAAGCCAAGCGTCCGAGATAGACGCCTTTGCATCCTCCCCGACGTCGGAGCCCGAAGGCCTGTCTGGGCCTACGCTCTTGTCCCTCAAACGCATTGACTGCCGCTTCCCAGAGCGATAAAGCCCACGCAATGATCGTGTCCCAGAGGCTGAGTGGACCAAGATCACCTCTGAATTCACCCAGCGTAGGCTGCAGTCATGTCTCGCTGCACTCATGTTCATTTCTTCTCAGTCTGGGTACCGAGAGGGCATCATTGCAGGAAAAGAAGCATTTTCACAAGCAGGATTTGACGCAGGATTTGCCAACGTGGGCGTGCGTCTCGGTTGAGAGCTTGGCAACCTCCGTGGGGCAGCAGCTGCGATCGGGTCTCTCTTGAACTCTCAGAATCTAGACTCACTGGAGCTCGAAGAACTTTGGAGCATATCTTCTAGTCTCTCAACCATACGGTTCTCCGATATCGCACCCCGCGACCTTGAAGCTGAACAACATGCAAAGGAGCACCTTGGCTTTGACGATCCAGCAATCGTCGAAAGCACAGAGTCGGGGGTAGAGACAGCGCTACAGGACTAGAGGACGTCGGGAAACTGAAAGAGAGACTGGCCTTGCTCAGCACAAAGGTTGCCTTTCCTGCCAATGGCTTGATATCCCACAACTCTAAACACGTTTCTCATGGCTGCCGCGGCGGAGGTCACGTTATCGAACGACTTGAGTACCTTATCGTACCGAAAGAAACAAATCTCCGACTTTGTCTATACTCTTCGTGCTACCGCATGGTTTTTTCATGATTGCCGCCCGGGTATGCTGGTGTATACTGGTGTTCTCACTCCACGGTTCGGCGAAAGGGTGATCCCATGATCTCTATCAGGCCGACAGCTTATCGGAGGCGACGCTATTTATGGAGCGTGATTCGTTACTGCAGCGTGGCAGTAACTTTATGGTTCACAGGCAAGGACCCAGATCGATTTTCATTATTTGGTGTTGCTCACGTATCGCGGTTCAGCGTCGCGTACGGCTGTACCCGTGACATGAAGTCATGATAGGGTGTTCCAGTTTCCCAAGAGTTCCTCAAGCTGTCTGTATCTCCGGGCTCGCATTTCGTCACTTGATCTTGCAGTAGTCGAGCCAATGGGTGTTCGTGTGGACTCCTGTGCAAGTCACCTCCCCGAAGGATCCTGATAAAGTGACACTCTGCTCTCTGTCATCACCCCCCCACCACATGGCAACAGTGTCTTTTTTTGACACTGACTGTCTACTGTTGGCTAATCGGTATCTCCAGCTACGTTGCCTGCTTCCGGGACCGCAGCACCTCCATGTACTCACCTTGCCAGCATCGTCTCAAGGCGATCGTACCTAGTTCAAGAGGGGGTCTTGTGGGACGATCTCATACCTCATCTTCACGTCGTTCCTGTTTTCCGCGTGGACGGGCCGATATAAGCTCAGGCTGTAGTATTTAATGCCCTGCGACGAGCAGCTACTCTTGCAGCTCGCCAGTGCCTTCACCTTGCTCTTGTTTTGGTGCCATGGTCTCGTTTTGCTCTGGCGTGACCGCATCTGTGGTCCTCTTTTCCTTGTTCGGATCCCTCCATGCTGTTCCATTGGCGGACAAACTTAAACGTCTCAGTCCCTTTGCTCGTGATTTCTTGAAGAGGTCTACACCAGTTGCCCCTCATTTTGTGGCCTACAATGACAGGTGGCTCAACCCGTTTCCCAGCTCATCAGACCTCCAGGTAAGCGGGGAGTGCACGTTTCCCTGCCGACTTCCCTGATCGCTGACACTCACTCAAGGGATTCAACGTTTAGCAAGTGTTTATCAGATAGTGTTTTGTGGGGAACTGACGGATATCTAGTGCCCTCACCTTTCTGACGGCCTCAGGTCCAGTCGACCAGGCCCTAAATTGGCAACAACAGACAGCCAGCCAGCGTGCTTCATACCTGTCAGAGTATAATGCCGCTGGAATCTCGCTGATTGTGTCTGCCTTTGGGTCCACCGAGACACCGACGTCATCGGGGTACGATCCTGTGATCACGGCGAACACCATGGCTGCCTGGGTGACCACATACGGTGTTCAGGGTATTGACGTCGACTACGAGGTGCTGCCTGAACTCCTTTTGTTCGGCGATGTGACGGTAACTTATGAGAACGTTGTGGATTAGGACTTCACTGCGTTTAACAGTGGAGGAGGCTCTGCGGAGACGTGGCTCATTAGCTTCACCCAGCAGCTTCGAACACAGCTTCCCCAGGGACAGTATATTCTGACCCACGCTCGTGAGTCGTTTCTCATTATATCTAGCTCGGTAAAGTCTGACGTGTGCCTTGTAGCCGTCGCACCATGGTGAGTGTAATCGCCGGATTGGCAAACGATTTCAATAATCAGTAGGCTGAATTGAACCAAGGTTCTCTCCCACGATGTGGAGCGGCGGAGGATACCTCGCGATTGATAAGAGCGTAGGATATCTGATCGACTGGGTGAGTAAATGTGATCCATATTCTGCACGTTTGGCTGATGGCTTGTCAAGTACAATGTCCAAGTATGTTGGATGATTCATTTCATGAAGGATCATTAACTCATCGATCAAATAACTCAGTTCTACAATCGTGAGCGATGGAGCTTAGTGATGCTGAACTTTGACATACTGAGAACCTCCTTCATCTGGTCAACAGAAGGAGCCACGGAGTACACGACATGCGCTGGCCTCTTGACGGCCTCTTCGTCGACCTGGCCTGAAACTGCCCTTTTCCAGATCTCCGCCAACGGCGTCTCTCTCGACAAACTCGTGATCGGTAAACCAGCCACAACTAAGGACGCAAGAACTGGATACATAGACCCCTCGACGCTCGCATCGTGTGTCTCCCAGGCTGCTGCCCAGGCATGGAGTGAGTCCCCCAACCCCTTGTTTTTTCCATCCCCAGAGAGCCCACAAACTCACGGCAGCGACGTGTCAGATGCCGGTGTGATGGTGTGGCAAGTACGTCCATGTTGTGTTGCATTTCTTGTACTCTCGAAACGAGAATCATTGGATTTGGTGCGCGTATAGTATCCCCATGCGACGTCGGCGTGGATTACGACCGTCCGAGGGAATACATGGCCCGTCTCTGGTTCCCCGACATCGACGACCACTACCTCTGCGACGTCGCCCACGCCTGCTGCTTCATTGTCAGGGACCTGTGCTGGCGTCTCCGCATGGGTAAACAACGTCGCCGTAAGTCGCTACATCGCATCCCGCGTTCGTCGTGTGCTCACGACCGGGATCTTTTCCATCCTATATAGTACGTCAATGGGGACAAGGTCACCTACAAGTGAGCATAAACATGTTCCGTGCCCCAATCCCGGCATACAAGGTTAGGATGAATTGGATGGATACTGAATGCGACTTGTCTCTTCCAGCGGCGATCTCTGGACTGCAAACCAGTCGACCGAGGCTGAAACACCGGGAGGTGAGCGCGCATTTGGTTTCTCCTTTTCGCTGTAGTGATCCTCGTGCGTGCGTGTGCTGTAACACTCAAGGTGCCTCTGGTGCCTGGACCTACGACAGTGTATGTTAGGGGATATGGAATACGGCCCTCGCCCTACGCGTAGACGCGTTTGAAAGTCGAGTCGGATGGATGAATGAAGCAGATTGTTGATGATGTGTACGATTAGTGTTCATTCGCGTTCTACGGTGTTAACACGCCATAGTCATGTTTACTTTGATGAATGTGCATTGTTAGTGAGTTAAGTATGTGATCTAGGACGAACCTGTCGTGTTTGTCAAGGTAGGCGTTGAACGTTTGAACACGGGAATCCAGTACGCAGTACTTTTAGATAAAGAGGATCTAGATCGTTCGCTCCAGCTTTGGAAAGATCAATGTGCCTACAGTAAATGAATCCCCCTGAAGATATGCAGGGACAGTTTCGCCAACTGACGTACGTGGGACGTTACCTTCCCACTCGACTCCAACCCACATTAAAACCGCGCCAGGCGAGAATGACAAGACGCCCGTCCACTCTCTTCCTGGAAGACGGTGGCACCCATTCAACAAGTGTGCATCTCATTACCTCCTCCGAGTCGGTTCACGTCCAACGAAAGCGAGGCAAGTCCCATACAAGTCGTTCCATCCAGTTCAAATTGTCCGTATAGGTGGGAGGTAGGGATACGCTCTTTGACACAGTGGTGGTGAGCGTCGTAGTCCACAGGCCATCGCTTGGCGCTCGTTTTCCCTACAATGTCGCAGACCAACGAGATGCAGCGAGGTACCACAGGGCACGCGTGGCACCACGCCGCCTAAACAGCATGTCCAGCCAGAGGCGGTGCACATGCTGCTCATGACCGTTGCCACGTTCATTTGTATTCGAGAAGCTCCATATGGACGAGGAGAGAGTGCATAACAGTGGGTGGACCATGAGAGGTTGGATGCCCCACTGCATATCGCACTGGTACCGTATATCAAGCAGACAACGGGTAGGTCACTCTTTTTTTGTTCCAGGCGGCCGCAGCACTGCGAAAGTTTAGTTGGTGATCATGTGTACGATGAAGGTCGTGTGACACGAAATTTCGGATCTTCAGCGGGACTATGTATGCTGGTGATGAATCAGTATGGCGCTGGTCATTTACATGAATATGCACATGGCTCACTCGGTTTGGGTTAGTATGACCGGGTTGAAGCGAGCGCTGTCGTGGAGTCGAAGAGCGGCGTTGTCACACGGGTCTGATTAGACCATAAAAGACGCACTGAAGGGACGTGCTGTTACAATAAATACTGGCAAACACCCCTCAGAGGCTCTACTCGCCTCCCTCCAAATGCCCTCGACTGAGCCAGCGAAATCAGCGGATGTTGTCCACCCAGGCATACTCTCGCGCGCCCGGACATTCTTTGCTGTCTTGGGTGGTGTCTATGTCCTCGTTGTACTTCTCCTGATGGTTCCATTCATTCAGTCCCAGTGAGCAGGATCGACAGTTTTGCCCTGGATCAGCTAGATAGCTCACGCTGGAGTCGCGGTCGAAAGCATCATCTACATGAACGCATTGAAATTGCCATGGAACACACGCTTCGATGCACCCGAACGATATGGTTTGGCGCGTATGTCATTGATCTCGATTCGGACGGTGGCCTGCTGACTCGACGGGGGCGCAGCCGGAAAGACCTTCAACTTGAAGATCGCCACCCCGGATAACCACACCATCGGCGCCTGGTTCGTTCTTTCCGATGACCACTATCGCTCGTTACCGTTCCCCCCGTCGCCCTCCGCTGCACAGGCCCATCTCTCGGAAGCACTTCGGTCGCGCCCCACCGTGATGTTCTTCCACGGCAACGCTGGCACCCGTGCACTTCCCGTGCGCGTCCGACAATACAGCGCCTTTACATCAAGGCTCCAAACCAACGTACTAGCCATTGACTACCGTGGATTCGCCGACAGTCAAGGGTCCCCGAGCGAACGTGGTCTAGCGACGGACGCACGTGCGGCCTTTGACTGGTTGGTCTCCCATGGTGCGATCCCAGAGGACGTCCTCATCGTGGGTCACAGCCTGGGCACTGCTGTCGCATCATCCCTTGCCGTGTCCCTTTCCGAAGAAACGATCCGATTCAGGGGGCTTGTGTTGATGTCCCCGTTCACTTCCATGCATACCCTTGTGGATACTTACAGCGTATTCGGCCTATTCCCGATCATGCTCCCCTTGACCATGGTACCCCGCGCTGCCGGTGAGTATGTGTATTGGATACAGGTTCGGGAGTTGACCATTTCCAGAACTCTACAAGACATTCCTTCAGCACAAATTTGATACATTATCCATCATTACAGTGAGCCTCTCCCGTCCCTCGCCATGTTGACCTGACCATTGAACGTGCGTCAGAGAGTCAACGTACCGCTGTTGATAGCACACGCTGAAAACGACTGGGATATCTCTCACACGCATTCAGACGCTCTCTTTGATGCGCTTATAGAACCCTTTCTGCCCTCCGTAGACCCACTTCCACGCGAGCCGGGGTCGTGGACGAAGGAGCAGTGGAACACACACCAGACGCAAGTAGCGATCAAGCGGGAGGCACGCGAAGCATTACTGACCCGGACGGACATGCCCCACTTTGGTGTCATGGACACGTTTGCGGCGTCCGGCGAGACGATCGTGCTTTTAAAGACCCTGACAGGGCTCCATAATGAGATTGGGACTCTGGAGGGCACCCAAGAGGTCATGCGAAAGCTGTTTTCATTGGCTTGACCCCCCCGTAGCTGCTTGGAGGATCTCGATGAATACCATACACGCCCCGGCGCAGGGTCCGGAGAATCTACTTGCTCACGCTCACACGTATACCTCCATACAACATTATTATCACGTCTTTGCTTTGGATGTTCGAGTTCTTACCCACACATTCATGGATTTCTGTCCCGGAGCTCAGCTTCCTCGCGTGAACGTCGGATGGTGGTATTGAACGCGAAGGTCGACAATCGAACGACGATACTTACCAGAAGGTATTGATGAACTATGATGACCATGACCACATAGGGTGTTTTGGGAAAGTGTACGAACCTGGATGGTCTCTCGGTACTACATGTGGTTGTCAAGCAACTATGCTGCGGAACTTCGTGCAACCGCTTAGAGATCGATCGATAGACGGACCTGGCATTTCGTGCGTTCATGCGAACGGACGCATGCATACCGAACCCTTCCGTTACAGTCATCGATCTGAGGGGCTGGATTGCAGCCCACAATGTAGGCCGACCACTTGATCAAGAGTGAGACGCCAATGGAGTACTCACACGAGATGGCTCACGCGACAAAGGGGGGGTTGATGATCCGACGAACAGGAGACCTCAAATACGTTTCATGGTCTTGTGGGATCGACCACGACACTATGTAACAGGGGCGTCGTACATACGTGACACCATAACAAAAGCGACATCGTCTTTCTGCACGTCTTTCTGCAGCATTGTCATCACCCTTTTCACCCGCGTCCCGCATAAGGTACCCCAGTCGCCCTGGATGAAAGGTACGGACAGAAAAGAAGACGGGTCAGTCAACACTCGAATCCCGATTAAAAAAGGGAGGCGGGGAGCGCGTACATGATGCTGATATCCAACACCGTGACCGAGTTCGGTAAACTGGCGGTGTGCACGATCATCTGAGCGACGTGCGTTGGATCAAACGTCGGCTCGGCGACACGGCGCCCGTCGGGCTGTAACGCGCCGAGAGTGTGCCCGGATGCCATACTGGTATGTGCGTTTCCTTATTCACCGGGATTGAGCCAAGCTCGAGACGTCACAAGAGGATAGGGCGGCGGACGGGCCCGGGACGTACCGATGTCGATTTGGGTCACGGAGATGTCGAACTGGCGTCCTTCGATGGCGCTGGTCTTGGTCAGCCCCGACACGGCGTGCTTGGAGCATGCGTATG
>JBBPNY010000128.1:0-38066 GCA_038091165.1 Rubroboletus pulcherrimus
TGGTACAAAACGTTCAACAGGTCCGCCTTCTTCCCCCCATCACTCCCCCATGCTCACCACTCTCGATAGCTCTACGCAATCAGATTCCTGCAAGGCATATCAGAGGCTTCTACCTTTGTTGGTACACATTATATCCTCGGCTCGTATGTTCCTTTCCTCCACTTGAAGTACTCCAGTTGCCCTTTTCAGTAGCTGGTACAAACCCGGAGAACTGGGCAAACGTTCTGGAATATTCACTAGTTCCGGGTTGGCCGGTACACTGTAAGCACTCGCACCACATCCAAACAAAGACTAATGTATCTAGTTTCTCCGGCGTGCTCCAAGCAGCTGTCTACCGGTAAGCATCTTTTATCCGTAATGTCGATTGTCCCGACCTTGTCGCAGGCATCTCGCCGGCATTGGTGGACGCAGTGGTTGGAGATGGCTGTGTGCAGTATCTCTTCCTCTGCGTAGTGCACCAGTAACCACCCGACAGTTTCATCATCGACGGTGTGATCACCCTCCCGATAGCCCTCTACGGCTTTCTCGTCTTTCCAGACGTCCCCGCGACGACAAAAGCGTTCTATCTTACCGAAGAGGTCTGTCAGGCTGGCTGATGTAAATGTCCGGTTTGACCGAACACTTGACCAACCACCAGGAGCGCCTCCTGTCACATGACCGACTAGACCCCGATCACGACGTCATTCGGCGCCCGCTTTCCTGGAACTTGGCCAAACGCGTTCTCACCCGCTGGCGCTGGTATGCATGCAGTCTCTTGGTCAGCCTTCCCGGACATCACGTCCACTACCTTCTAACGACCCGCTCGAGAACAGTTTGCCATCTCCGGCGAGACGGAGAGTTTTGGCTCAAACAACTTGATGGGTCAATGGCTCTCCGCCGTCGGAGGGTACTCTGTCGAACAAGTCGGTCAGTCTGAAGCCACAGATGTCCCACGGCCAACTAACACCAGGCAGACTATTACCCATCAGGCGCGACAGCCTTTGGGATCGTCTCCACTCTCATTTGTGCGACCTGGACAGACTATACTCACGTACGGTGGCCCGTTCTCGTGTATATGTCCTTCTGCTGCACGACCGCCGCCATCTGCATCCTAGTGTGGAGCAGCCCCACGGGCCTCAAATTTTTTGCGTATTGTATGTAAAGAAGCCGTGTCTTTTTCTCTTGCTAATCCTGCTGTCGCGGCAGACATTGCGGGAGCCGCATATAGTGGACAAGCGACGACGTTCGCGTCAGTCAGCGGTTTCTATGCGTTCCTCGACGTTCCTTACTCACGTCCCACGCCAGATGGGCGAACCAAATATGCGCCGACGACGACCAGGAACGCGCCATCGTTCTCGCGTCCATGAAGTAAACACACTTTATTCTTCCCTTGTGCACGCTTGGTTTTGCTCACCTTGTCGCCTTTCGCTCAAGCATGTGGAACAATGCGGTGAATGCTTGGTGGCCACTACTTTTCTATCCGGCGACGGACGCTCCGCGTTTCACGACAGGCATGATAACCATGATATGCACATGCGTAGCGACACTAGGAGTCACTTGGTTGGTGTGGTACCTAGAGCGCCGAGAACGTGGGAGGGACAAGGAAACGACAGGGGCACGTGTAGCAGACGCTTGAACGTGGCACGTGGGTCCACACTGGGAATTGTCATTTTCCGTTATTCCATCTATCGATACATGCTTCCCAACCAATCACTCGAATTCGGATAGATGAACAAATGATAGGTGGAATTGAACCACATCTCTGATACGCACAGCAAATCAGGATGGAAAAACTATGTTGGAACCGTGCAAAAGCCGTTCTTTTACTTTCCAAGAAATAGAATAGGATAAATCAAGGGAAAAGAGATAGCAACACCTTGCTCGACAGCACGAGGAATTATCGGTGATACACAGGATAAAGACCAGTATGCTGTATCGACACCGACAAAAAATGGCAAAAAGGTAAAGGAGGTATCTGGGCACGAACACACGAGTGTCAAGGACTAACGTCCAAAGTGCAACATCCTTGTCATATTCGTCAGATGATGCTTTCCAAGATTGCAAGACCACGTGGCTCACCCAAGACATCTCGCGAATTCGTTCTCATGGTGTCCAGCATCAAGCGACCCATATACTTTCCCCTACAAGGTTACTGTTGACTAAGCTGTGGGGGAATAGAAACATGGGTATTGGAGGGATCGTAAGGGGGGCTAGGTATGAGCGGAGGCACGGGTTTGCGATCGGAGTACTTGCGCGTGAGATTCGCACCACCCTGTGCGGCGGGTTGCGGGACAGCAGGTGATGGTGCCTGGTACGGAGCTGGGTTCGGATACGCAGCTGCTGCAGAATATTGTCCATAACCCGCGGGGCCACGATACTCTTGCTGAGGCGCGTATGCCGGCTGCATACCGTAACCATAACCATACCCATGACTGTGGCCCGAGGAGCTGGCGCTTAGTCGGCGCTTCTCGATCGAGTGTTCTTGGTGTTCGTAGTGGTCCGTCGCGCCGGGGTCAAAGGTGACGGCGGCGGCGGCATCTCTCTCGAGACGACTACGGCGGCGCTTGCGAATGGCGCACGTGACGATGATGAAGAGGAGGATGAGAACGGCGACACCGACAAGGGCGAATACGCCACCCGCCAGAGGAGGATTCTGCAAGAATGACTCGGTAGGAGCAGCTGTCGCAGACGCAGACGCAGACGCGGCCGGCAGCGTGCTGGTGATATAGACGATGCGAGTACCGTCAGAGGAGGCAAAGACGGTATCAGAGCCTGATGACGCTGGAGTAGGTGTTGGAGTAGGTGTCGGTGTCGGTGTCGGTGTCGGAGTGCTCGAAGTGGAGGTCGTCGATGAAGTCCTGATGGTCTCAGTTGGAGATCATGCCAAACTTACGAGAGACTTACGAGGAAGTTATCTTTGCTGAAGAAGCCGAAGGGGTTGTCGAGCCAGTCGAACTAGAAGATGAATTTGTCAGGGGAGTACTTGATGTCGGAGTAGAGGAAGGTTCCGACGATGGCAAGACCAGAGTTGGAACATCGTCGAGACTGGTGAGTCCACCAATTACTATGCCGGGACTCAAGACATTCCCGGTGCCCTGCGAGGCCGCAGAAGTCGTCGTGCTCTGACTCACGGAGCCGGGTGTCGAACTAGCAGCACTGAAGGGAAATGTAAGTTGGGCGTTAACCGTTTCTATTATCAGACGGTAGGGACTCACAGTATGCCTCCCAGGGCTGTGCAGTTGAAAAATGCACTGAGGGGATGACTTGAGAATGGACACAAGGCACTCACCTCCGCCAAAGTGCTGCCTCTTGTTGAAAAAACGACGGTGGAAGCCACGGTGTTGGTCCATAACTAGGTCGTTGCTTAAGGAGCGAGAAAGAAGGAATGACTTGCGGGTTAATCAATGGAATAACTCAAACACGACTTGTTGGTGCCAGTTGTTGGCGCATGAACAGGAGGAAGGAGAAGAAGGAAGAAAAAGAAGGAGCGCTTGGACCGGCTTGTTGGAGTGTCCCCGGAATGCTCTCCCACTCCAATGATCGTGTCAAAAAGCTTGTCTCATGTTGGCATCGCGACTCGTCAGCGATACAAACAGCAACCGTCACACAATACAACCAACTCACTACCAGGTATACCAACCAGATGCTACAAAATGTCATCCAAGATCACCAATAAACTCATCTCCACCCTCCGACTCAGCGACTGGTCCTTGTCACTAAGCCATAGCTCTCTCCAGCGGCTCTCTCCATGATTTCCCTCAGCGGTCCAAGGAGTCGCGTGAAGGACGGCGCATCCAGCGCCGCAACTTTGAGCTTGGATTCACCCTGGTCAGCCCGCTGTATTGCGCTCACCGTCGCAGCTCTTGGCGCGAGTCGGAGCAAAGACAGCTCTGTCACATACACTGTAGCTTTAATACACACGCAGTGCACCCACAAATTGCTCACCTCCAAAGTAATCCCCTTTCTTGAGGCGACCGACAGTGATCTCGCGCCATTCATCTTCCTCGCACCGCTGCTTCTTGGTGACAACGGCTTCTCCCTCCTCGACGAAGAAAAAGGTATCTCCCATCTCGCCTTGGCTGACAACTGCCTCTCCGTCAGGATACACTCTGCTCACAAGTGCGTCTGCGATCTTGCTTCTTTCCCCAGGCTCAAGGGAGGAGAGCAGTGGGACCGTAGATAAAAAGTGCTCGTACATGGTCCGTCGCCTATGAGCAGACTTCAAAATGATCGTGCGGAACGTGATACGATCCAGTGCCCACACGGTCGATGGCTCTATAGCTTGTACGGTCGCTGCACGAGGATGTCCATACATCAGGGCAAGCTCCCCAAACGAGTTCCCTGGCTTGCACTCCATGACCTTGCGTCCATAGACAGGATGGTAACCAGGCTGCAGGAACTTGTCGGCTTGGGACGATATGGTGGAGGATGGGTTGTCTGTGAGCCATGTAGGTGGTAAAGGTTCGGGATGGATGTAACAATGGAAAAGTCCAGATTCGACGACGTAAAAGTATTCTCCTACATCGCCCTGTCGAATAACCACTTCATCCTTGTTCACGTGACGCTCCTGCATGGAATTCAGCACACCGGTTTCTTGTTCTTCATCCAGGTCACGAAATATGAAGTTGTTTGCAATGGACGCTTTGATACGGCGGAGTTGATCAGGTGTTTTTGGGTAAACAGGTAGAGGATCATCGTGGCCACTGTCAACGGCAATCGGCTCTGCGCTAACAGATGTACGACGCGCCAAAATAGTGGCGGAGGGGGCATGTAGGTAGTCACTCGGACCCAACGAGAGCGAGCTGGACATGGTGGGTGTGGATGTGGCGTCATATCGCGCAAAAGAGTTGGACGGATCGGCGGAGAGTGGAGAGGTGGGAGGAAGTTCACGACCGTCAAGCGTGAAGGTGGGTGGTCCCATGCCACTACAAGCACCATTGGAATCGACGGAGAGCAACGCATTTCCGGGGACATTGAGTGTGCCAAAAGGGCTGTGAGATAAGGTGGTGTGGAACGAAGATGCACGGCGCAAGGTAGCGACGTTTGAGAACGGGGAAACGGGTGTCGGGGTTGCATTGCGGGGGGCGAGATTAACAGGAGTATCGACATAGAAATCGGCAGGGAGCTGATCCTGTATGGACGAGTGGCCACGGAGAGCTAGCGCGTCCCGTGTACGTGTACGCTGCTCTTCCAAACGCGACTGGAACCAACTGGCGCAGAACTGGAGAGCATCTTTTGGCTGCACACGGTGCACATCACGAGTCAAGTCGGCGACGAGTGAATCAAAGGTTGACATCGTCGTGGACGGCTAGGACGAAGGTACACTGCGATTCTCTTTGTTCTACGTTTGGAGAGGTAAATCGCTCTCCCACGTTCACAAGGTCTACATCCTACAACAACTCATCGACTCATCGAAAACAGTACAAAACAAGTAAAACGACGTGCACGACTAGAATAGAGATCACCTGGGATGCTGATACTGTGCCGGATACCCACCGGCTCCGTAGCCCTGCTGGCTAACGTGCACCGCCTGGGCCTGAGCATGGGCATGGGCAGCTTGGGCTTGTGCCTGCGCTATCGCTTGTACTTGTGCCTGAGCCTGCATACGTGCAGCGTCCTGTGCGACAAACATCGACTGCGGGTGAGGGGGGTACCCTGGTTGTTGAGGAACGAGTTGTTGTCCTGGCTGCTGAACTATTATTTGCTGTGGTTGCTGGGTTTGTTGCTGCTGCTGGACTTGTGGCTGTGGCTGATGGTGGGCATGTGGGTGAGGGTGGGGGAAGTTAAATTGAGGGGGCGGCATCGATCCAGGTGTCGGAGATGGACCGTACGAAGGGCTGGCTGTAGATGTGAAATACGGGTGCGATAATGCTTCTGTAGCGGTGATCCTCTTGCTAGGATCAAATTGGAGCAGACGCTCAAGTAGGTCGATCGCTGTCAGGATCACGTCAACCGACGGGTTTTTCATCCGAAGCAGAAGACGTACCCTGAGGCGCCGCTTTAGGGAGAACTTGTTGAAAGGAAAGTTTCGGGTATTTGGGGTATTGCTTGATAGTAATTTCCGGCTGGCGGGACGGTGAGGTGAAATAAATACTTGGGGTAACTCGCGACCACATACAGAATCGGTCGCTATCTTCCTCAGCACACGGTCGTCCGGTGTGCCTATGATCCGCATAATGTGGAGTAGCTGATCCTGGTTATCGCGACCACGGAAGAGAGGCACACCCGAGATCATCTCTGCAAATATACAACCGCACGACCAAACATCGATGGAAGTGTTATATGTCCGAGAACCCAACAGCACGTCGGGAGCGCGGTACCACAGCGTAACAACCTAAAATTAGAGTTCAAAAAAATCTGAGGTGCAAAATTTCCGGTACATACCTCGTTCGAGAACGTGTTGACAGGGACTCCAAAAGCCCGTGCCAATCCAAAGTCACCTAACTTGAGTTCCCCTTTGCGATTGATAAGAAGATTCTGCGGCTTGAGATCACGATGCAAGACACGATTCTCGTGACAGAAAGAGGTGCCCTTGAGGAGTTGATACATGAAGCTTCGAACCGTTGCGGGGTCGAGAGCGCCGCGGTCGCCGTGTTGATCCATATACTTTTTAAGATCTTGGTCACAGTACTCGAATATAAGAACGAGTTTTGTCTCCGTATGTATAACGTCATGAAGGCGCACGATGTTGGGGTGCTTCAACTCCTTCATAAGGGAAATCTCCCGGATGGCAGTGGACGGCGTGCCTTCCTCCGCGTCCAGGTGGATCTCCTTCAAAGCGACAATTTCATTGGTGGTCCTGGAGCGCCCCTAAGTCAAACGTAGTGAGAAGAGGATCCGAGGGCGGGAGCGGGAACGATACCTTGTACACCGTAGCGTATGTGCCCTCACCTATGCCGGGATCATTGAGTGGAACCGCCATCTGAATTAAATATGGAGTCTATACCTAGTTTCTCTAGCTAGTTTGTGTCAGTACCAAAGCATGACGAGACGATGGGTCATGTTCACCTGGATATAGTTCATGCTGAGATTTGAGTGACAAGTAGGGGTTACCGACTTGCGAGACTACTGCAGGTTATGTGAAATGGTACCGCCGAAAAGGCGAGCGGATGACTTTGAGCACTCTAAAGGAGTGAGACTGTTCAAGGAGTTGTGGTGGGGAACGGCAAAGTCACCGATCAGGCAAGTCAAGGTTCCGAGGGTGTTATCAAAACAAATTTATTCTTTCCACCATCAAAGCTGGAACTGGAGGCAAGCGCGCCAACTCATCCTTGACGAGGCGCATTTTTTTTAATGTTTGGGTAGGCCGACTGGTTTAGAGATTCTACACGATGGACTCTGCACCGAGACCGAAAAAACCGCGTACAAAATCATCTGCACGGAAGACTGCCATCCCTACGTCCCACACTGCTGCCGACGAGGTACTGGTAGAAAATCACTCCGCGACTACGGTGGGTACATCAGAGTCCTATGACTACCGTTGCGTGTCTCATAATTTCAGATCGCACCCAAAAATGCTCGCTATGCCGAGTCCTCGACGTTGGCCATACATTCTGGCACAGAACTCGGACAGGATCAAGCCCTCGAAGATCTCGCAGCTCGCCAAGTAGAGGGAACTCTCGACGCCGATCTCGCTGAACTAAGTCTTGGACAGAGGTTGTCAGCCTTGAATGGCCCTGACGCGGAGAACAAGGACTCAGAATCAGACGACGACAAGGAGCTGAGGGCGTCTTCAAGGCCCGACAGACAGCTAGATTCTCCCAATGTCGTACCTGCGCATTCGCTTACACGGACACTCATACAAGCTTTACATTCGTCTGACTCACGGCTTTTGGAGACATGTTTAGCGCACTCCGACATCATGCTCATTCGAAATACCGTGAGACGGTTGCCTCCTCAACTCGCACTACCACTTCTCTTAGCTTGCATGGAGAGACTAGGAAGAGGTGCAAGAGCTGCGAATATGAAGGGCGGTGGCGGTGGTGCCAGTTCACAAAGAGGCACAGTTCTAATCTCTTGGATAAAAACGACGCTCACTGTGCACAGCGGCCATCTCATGACAGTGCGTTTGAGTCGTCTGCATGTCCTTTCTTCGAAGATCTCACCAATTTTAGATGCCGGACTTGGTCGCCAGACTGGCAGGTCTCCATGCCACACTAACAACGCGATTAGCATTACATGAAAGTTTGCTGTCCTTGAACGGAAAGCTCGATATGGTGCTGTCCCAAATTGAAATGCGATCTTCCTCGGCTCCTGCGTCATTGAAATCGAAAAGCCACACTCTTATCCATCCAGACAATGCCCGGCGGCCAACTCGATACGTGGAAGGAGAAAGTGAAGAAGAGGGGGATCGGATGAACATAGAACCCCCAATAGAGGGTGGCGACGAAGAAGGTAGTGTAGAAGACGTCGAGTTAGGAGGAGAAAGCGAGGATGGCGAGGATGAGGACGAGGATGAGGGTGAGGGTGTAGGAGAATTTGGCGAAGGTAACGAATCTGATGGTAGTGGACCTGCATTAAGTGAATTCGCCGACGAAGATGAGGACGATGAGGACGAGAGCGAATAACATCTTTACATGCACCGTTCTTTACACGTTCTGACTAGTTTATTGCAGTTGAATCGCGTGCGATCAAGATAGATGGATACTTCCAACAATAAATAATATCCTGAGGGATGCACAAATGAAAGTGTTAAATACTCATCTACTCCTCCACCCAATCATCTTGCCTGACACGTTCGACATACCGCTTGACCCATATCGCCCGTTGAGCGTGTTGGGTCTGGAGCTGTTGTCTAAACGCATCCTTCCTTCGTTCTTCCTCGCTGGGCACCTGCTCACTGTTTCTCCCTTCCTCACCCCGCTCTATAGCGTTCATTTCCGTACGCAACCGACCTTCTCGCTGACGAAGGGTAACTCTTCTCCGATTATACACCTCCGGGTGCAAGGTAACCACAAGGAGAGAGAAGAAGGACATCACTTTGTGAAGGAAACTCGGTGGTCCAGGAACTGTCGTGGGTTGTTGCAGGGGCCAAAGCAGTTTGTTCTCGTTATGGACATTTGCAAGGGCGAGGCTATCTACAATCCCATTTGATTGCCTTGGTATTGGAGGTCCTTGCACTTGCTGAGCGTCGCGGGTTGGCTCGGTATTCGGAGTACCACCTTCTGGTCGCAGAGGATTGCGGTCTCCAACGTGACCGTTGCCTTGACCTACGGGAGCAACAGGAGCAGCATCGGCGGCTCCTCTAGCCTGCGCACCGTCCGCTTCGAGCCCTCCCCCGTTGCCGCCAGCCCTATCTAATGGTCGTAGAATAATGATGCGAACATGAGTCCACATCTCGTAAATGATCCATGCGACAAGGCACAGTCCTAATAAGGGCTTGCGTGTGGGGGAAAAGAAATAAAGGAGGAGCACCGTTCGAAAAATGACCATTAACAAGGGAGTGAGGAGGGCGCGCATGGGCATTTCTCTAATAATATTTCCTTCGGCATGCTCTGGGATGGGAGGTGCTCCTGCGGCGTCCGGTTGAACGGTGACATCGACGTTGGCATTTGGTACTGCTCGAAGAGTCGGAAGGCCAAGCTCTCGGAGGAGGTCGTTCACATGCGGAGGGACAGACGACGTATTTGGGACCGAGGGGGTAGGCGTGGCTGGTGGGCGTGATGGTGGTAAAGAGAGGATAGAAAAGGTATACGTGAGGACATTGAGAGCATGCACCTGCAAGAGAGAGGGTGTACCCCTTGGGGTCAAAAGGGAGAGATATGCTCTGCCGCTATAAGCATAATGAGGACAAAAAGACCTATCACAATGGAATGCTCGTACTCGATGGTGACAATCTCGTAGTCAAGGGTATCGGCGGAGGGGGGGCTCGCCAACGGAGAGGTGGCGTCCAAGATGTCTGGCCAAGTATATCCCAACCGCGCAAGGGCAAGCTTCGCCGCACTCCGCTTGATATCCACGTCTTCTGGTGGACTGGGAGCAGCCAACCTGGAGTTGGAAAGCCAACAGAGTGCCTGCGAGTGCTTGAGGCGAATGAATGCGAGATTGTCATTCGGGTCTGAGGTAGCAGGGGAGGTGGTGTGTTGCTGGGACCCCATAGGAGAACCCTCTTTGGCTGGATAGGGAACACGCAAGGAAGGCGATGTGGTAGCATCGGCGCTCGGTGGATCACTCATCCAAGCTGACGGTCGCACAGACAAATGGACAGTACGTTGGTCGTCTTGGCACTAAATGGAGAGCGGAGGTGAGAACTCAGACGGGGTCACCTATGCTCTTCTTACCGGCCATAGCTCGCTTATTTTCTCCTGATCATCCAAGTACCGACCTCTCCATATCACGCGCTGACCCTCTGTCCGAGGATGACCGATGCACACGGAGGATATCGCTTGTTTAACGTCTAGTACGGTCGCGCTTTCTGGTACTTGAATGTCGAAAGAATTTGAATATGCGGGCAACTCGACGTGGATGAACACAGTGGGAATGGACATGGTGACCGTCGATGACAATGAACGAGAGAGATGTGATGAAATGTATTTGGCTAACTGCGAGCAGTATACGTGGAGGTCACGTGCACGACCCCTCTCTCATACACTCTACAGCGCAGGAACTTCTAGTGTACGACCTTCTTTGGAGCTCTTGTATGCGAGTTCAATCATCTCTATGACCTGTGTAGTCTCTGCCCATTTAACTTCCAACTCCTCATTGTCTCGGATAGCTCCCGCCAGGTTTCTAAATAGTCCAACATATTGCCCCGGGGCTTCCGAAGGCCAGCTTGGAGTCGGATACAGATCAATTCTAGTATACTGCTTTTAAAAAACGTTCTCTTACATGGATTTGGTAATGGTCGTGTTGTCCAACGCGATGTTTTCGACGGTGCCATAAATTTCCTGGGGTTCTTGGCCGTATCCGGGCGCAGAAATGCTACTCACAGTGGGCATAGCCTTGAGTTGTTCTTCTTGCGTATCCAGGCCATACTTTGTAAATACCCCTTTGGTGCCACGAACCACGTAGCGTAGCTGCAACGCCTTCGCGGATAGGACGTGGGAACGAAGCAACACAGTGAACGGGTTGGGGAAGGGACTTCCGACGTTGTAGTGCAAGTAAATCGTGAACTGTGGTTGCATACCTACTTAAGATGCATTCCCAGGAAAGAGTATCGAGAATGTGCGCACAATATCGTCGACTTCGGGTTTAGTAACACCGCGTATGTTCTGGATGAGAGCAGTGATCTTGGCTGGTCGGCCGAAGAGCTTTAGAGCTTGATCCAAAAGGTGCGATCCAAGATCATAAACAGCACCAGCGCTGTCCTTCCAGGATTCCCTAATACCCGGGCGGTATCGATCATAGCTGAAATTCATTGGTCAGTGACCTAGCGAGGCTGGTGCACTGGTATGCAGGCTAGTACTCACTGGGATTCAAATTCTAGTAGATTTCCAAGATGTTGTGGGGACGAAGGAGGAAGTGCTAAGAGCTGTTTGAGGGCAATGTGATCGGAATCCCACCGCCTGTTCTGGTATCCATACAGGACAAGTCCCTTGGATTTTGCTATAGCATCAAGCTCCCTGGCTTGGGCTACAGTCTCCGTGATGGGTTTGTCAACAAGAACTATTCGATGTCAAGGACTTTGAGAACATGCACAAAGAGAGAGAGATACCATGTTTGCCAGCTTCCAGGGCAGCCTTCGCTAGGGAATAGTGAGTGTCGTTGGGGGTGCCAACGATCACAAGCTCGATTTCTTTGTCACCAATCACATCTTCGATCGTCCTGTATATCCTGGTTTCGACGCCGAAACGTTCCTTAACTTTACCTCCAGGGGATCGCGGGTTGCGTTCCAACACAGCGTGAAGAGTAAATAGGTCGGGAAGAGCAATGATAAAGGGGACGTGAAAGGTTAACCCCGCGAGGCCAACACCAAGGACACAGGTTTTGATTGGCGCCATGGATGGACAACTGGTATAGCTGATAATGCAAGCTAGAGATCAAGAGGGTCTTTATAATCGCACCCCCGCAACCGTCAAGTTTATATAGACCCCTTCAGACGGCCCCCTCGGGCCGGTTTCCCGGGAACCCTGGTATTGGATGACATCATTGCCTCGTGACTACATGTGTCGCGTTGACCACGTGATCGCGTGTTGAACAGTGAAACTGGTTCAGAAATGTTCAATCTCGGTCGATCTCGACGACGTGCGCAAGTTGTTATTGGTACGTAGGGATCCCTTTCTCCATGCACCGGTCACTTTCTCCCCTTCTCCTTCTCGCTGGGCATGCATTTGCCCAGTTACCTCTCCCGCAACCTCCTTTCATGCCCCCAAATGCTTCAGCCGGAGCAGTCTCCACCTCCGGCGGTGTCATCCCAAATTCCCAATGGTCGTCGTTGCTCGGCGATCTTCTCTACTTTTACGAAGCACAACGTAGTGGTAAACTTCCCGCGACCAACCGCGTCAATTGGCGAAACGACAGTGCCCTCTCTGATGGCCAAGACGTTCACCTCGACCTGACAGGCGGGTATTATGATGCAGGAGGTACTGTCTGAATCAGACGAGAGGCAACGTTTCCTAAATTATCTCGCAGATTACATCAAATGTACATTCCCGTTGGTTAGCGTCTTTCCGCCCCGCATCGAGACCCCTATTCATCCTTGGCTAGTCTTTCACACTCATGTCGGTATGTTGGGGGGCAACAGATTTTGGCAAGGGTGAGACTCGATCCTTTGCGATTATTTTTTTGATTGCAAAGTGCTTGGCGCAGGCTATGACCTAGCAAACCAAACGCCGTACCTCGACGCCATGTTGCGATGGGGCCTAGATTGGCTCATGAACGTGAGCTAGTTATCCTCATGTTTCTTGAGGACTCCAGTTTATACATTCAAAAGGCACATCCAACAAACGACACCCTTTTCGTTCAGATCTCTGATGGTATTGTGTATCTCCTTGCCTTATTTTCATTATCTGCTCATTGAAATATCTAGTTAATGTAGACAACAACTATTGGGGAGGTGACCAGAGCATACCTGCTCCACGAACATCGTATCAAATCAATACAACTAGGTAAACTTTTATGCAGAGATTTGGCTCTCCATCCCTCCTGACTTTCGGTAGCCCCGGAACCGATGCTGCCGCTGGTGCGGCAGCAGCTTTTGCAGCTTGCTCTAATCTCTACCAGAACCGTGTCTTCTCGAATTCCTACTCAGGACCAGCAACACTTCAAAATTCTACATACGCGTCGTTACTTTTACAGCATGCACAGGCATTATATACTTTCGCTACGAGTGCCCACGAAACCGAGTATCAAAATTCTGTCCCCGAAGTAGGCGATGCGTACCCATCCTCAGGATTTGGCGACGAACTTGCTATAGCAGCGTTATTCCTTTCTTGGGCGACAAATTCCTCTTCACTATCTGAAGAGGCACAATCCTACTACTCACAGTACAATCTCTCTGGCTACAAAGGTGTTTTCAACTGGGATACGAAAACCCCTGGAATTCCTGTACTATTCGCACAGATTGCACAAGCAAATCCTACTTTCGGCAACATTTCCACTTGGCAGGACCAGGCTGAGATGTACTTCGATGGAGTTGTATACGGAAGTGGAGATGGGTATACCACTACCGGTATGGTGTCTTGATTTATCCTTGAGCTGGCATCTCACCGCTCGACAGGTGGTCTTCTATACTATTCAGGAGACTCCGATGATGCTAGCCTCAACCCTGCACTCAACGCAGCTATGCTTCTGAACCGATACGTCCCGCTCGCCTCGACACAGACGAAGAAACAAGACTACTATGTAAATACTCATCGCCCTTCCGTTTCTGTGATTAATTGTGGAACTCTCAGAACTTTGCGAAGAGCCAGGTAACGTATGCTCTTGGCAACAACCCCATGTCCGGTAGGTGTTGTGTTCATGCCAGGATAGTTTGTCCCTGACGTATTCGCGCCATTCGCAGTTCCGTACATCGTCGGTGTCAACCCCAATTCACCGCAGAACCCGCATTCGGCGATGGCAAGCGGTGGCAATAACATCAGTGATATCAACAATGATCCTCCTCAAGAAGCTTATGTATTATATGGTGCTGTTGTCGGTGGACCGGACAGGTTCGACCGTTACTTCGACATCCGCGGTGACTGGCCGGAGACTGAGGTTCGTTGGTAGAGACTGGTGACAGTGTGTCAACGCTCATCTACTTTTCAGCCTGCCTTGGATTATAACGCACCTATGTTGACCCTTGCTGCTATGCACGTCCTCAACGATACTTCGGATCCATATTATACATCTTTGCAAGCTGGTGCCTATCAATCCAAACGGCCACAGGGTATGCCGTGTGATGCAGCATACCAACAGGGCTGCGGTGGCCCACAACTCGGTCAAGCCGGGAAGATCACAATGGCGGTCGTCGTTGGTCTTGCGGGTGTTGTCATCTTCTCGCTGGTCGGGTGGTGGGGGTGGCTAGTATATCGTGGGGACTATGATCCATTCTATTAGTAGTACTTTGCTCGTCATCTCAAATTTTTTTTAATGCCAGTGCGCCGGTGAGCTTCGTCCGTGGCAGCATATGGCGATGATCTCTGTTGGGTCTTCTTTCCGACATCGGACGAGATTGAGGATAACACAGAACGTGGTCAGGACATACGGTGTTGATGTCGATGTCGCTGTTGGATCGATTGTCATCATAATCATAACTCGCGATATGGCGAATGAAACCATAGTGCATATCCAAAACGGTGAAAAAAAACGCTGGTCTGATCGGAGTCTCCGCGGGACCGCAAATTACTTGAGAACAGCATCTTCCCTCGTACGACACTAGGCTTATGGAGACTGGAATGGTTGAAACGATAGTAGGAAGGAAGGAATGTCGTCTTTCAGTTCTTGGTTTTAGACATCGAAAACATAGCAGATGGATTGACCAAATTCTTTCTACATTTTTCACCGATACACTAGCTAAAGGGTGTCCTTCAAAGCGAGCTTCCAAACGTCGGTGATATGGTTCAATACACCTGTCGAGCAGATGTGAGTAAATCGCCACAAGCAAACACCGGTGACGTTTTACCTCAAGCACGTAACGTTCGTCTTCCTTCAAGGACTCAATAAACTCGCCCGCCGATTCTCTTGTCATGTTTTCATTCTTCACCAATGCACCCACCAAGGCCTCGTAAACGTCTGGCACGGGCCAAGTAGGTCCACACAGATAGAACACGCCAGCCTTATTTTTCAGCATATCCGCTAGTGCTGCAGCGTCCTCCAACATCTTGTGTTGGATATAGACCTTCTTGGGGCCATCACGGGAAAATGCCAGACCAGCCTTCGTGATGATCTCGTCGAGGACATAGGCCTCTATCTCCTCGCCATAAAGGAATTCTTGGTGTTGGTGACGAGAACCGAAATAATAATATGTGGGGCCGACTTTGATACCTTGCTCGGAGAGCCATGCACGGTGTTGGAGGAAAGCACGGAACGGTGCAGCACCAGTACCGAGACCAGCCATGATGATAGGTTGGCTGTCATCCGGAGGTAACTATTACGTGCGTCAGGAGTAGAAAAGGGGATATGTTGTAGTGTTCGCACCTTCATGACACTGGGCTTGATGGAGACCGTCACCTTTTGCCCAACCTTGAGGCCAACAAGATATCTAGTGCATTGACCATAACGAAATTTCCCTGACCATCTATTCAGTGCCTTTCATAGACAAAGTAACAAAATGCTCACCATTCGGGGCTGTCCACTCAACTGTGACGACCAACAGGTCGACGCGATTGCCGACGACGCTCTGTGCACTTGCTATACTGTAGTGCCTAGGTTTGATGTCACCAATCATCTCACAGAGTGTCTCAATGCCTGGTTTGGCACTGCGATATCGCTGAAGAACCTGTGCGAAAGTGATTGTGTCCGTCTCGTTAAGCTTCTTGAACGTCGACGAGCCTTCTGGAGAACCAATAAATCTCAAAGCAAATTGCTCCACAGGCTTGGTAGCATATGATGCGAGGTCGGTATAGAATGACTTAGGTGGTTCCCCGAAAAGGTCGATCTGTTGTTGAAGAGCCTGGAATACGGTACGGCTGTGCATCTTCTCCCCGCCTTGGACAGGAATGGTAACCACCCGATCGGGATCAACGCCATACCATGCACAGAAATCCAACACTTCTTCTTCATCGTTCCATCCGTGTATCCCAAGTGCTTCTCCAATGGCATACTTGAGACCTGTTCCTTCGGTGTTGAACTCGAGGTGGAACACGTTACGGTCGTAATCGAGTGGAGTGAGACGGCGGTTGACGGTACACGTCACCAGGTGGGTGCGTTCTGTGAGTTCAGGGTGGAGGGTTGGAAGTTGCGGGAACTCTTCGGTTTCCGGCGGAGTAGGAAGAAGGGGAGTGAAAACCGAGGGGAACAAAATATGCTTGGCAGCCTCATGCCAGGAAGTCACCTTTGAACCATTGTAGACGGTTTGCCCGGAACCGGTATCAACTGCGATGGTATTGAATTCGAAGCGCCTGAGTGGGGGGGTACTTGTGGCTGTATCCAATAGGTGGGAGGGGACTTGATGATCTAGGGGCAACTCGACTTGAAGGAGCGATTCCCAGGTATGCGCATTGATTTCGGAGAAAAGATCATCGCGTAAGCCGTCGGGAACTAGCCCCAGAGCTAACTTGCGAACAACGGCTTGGTTGGATGCCTTCCCGAGGTATAACCTCACGAACGCGAGATAAATTATCAAGCTTTCAGCAGTCTCCCTAGTCGCGGGATCTCTGCATAGCTCTGATGCTATCAGCTTTGCATCAAGAGTATATAGCCTTATCTTTCGTCGCAGGACCGATGCCAAGACTGGAGCGGGAAGGTTTTCCACCAATTCAGCGCTCGACCAGGATGTGACGATGAGGACGGCCGACCTCGGCTTGGCACAGTCCAGGACAGAATGAGACTTGAGCAGGTGGGAATCGATGATACACATGAAATCCGTCAAGCCGTTACCGTTCAATGGCAGTGCTAGAGAGACGGGCAGGAAATTCCCATCACCCTTCTTTGGGGAGAGTATGATGCGATCTGTGGTAATCCCACCTGCTTTGCTGAAGACGTCGTAGTCGGTCAGTCGACGCATAGAAATACCACGGGAGAACGTATCGGCGATGAGCTGATGGAAGGAAGTGAGACGGTTCGATGGGGTGCTGAGGAACAAAAGTTTCGTCCCCGTATTCTCCGGACTAGGATCGGCGGAAGAGTGATCGAAAAATGACGCCAGGTGGGAATAGAACAAAGTCGGGTCAGAAATAAATTCCTTCCCTTTGTCTGGAGTAACTCGCTGAGCGCGGACCATGGGCCCGGACCGAGTGGGATTATATAGAGATGCGAAAACGTCAGCGAAAAGGGGACCCCGAGTGGTTTCATGAGGTACGTCGTCGAAGACATAGACCTCTTCCGCAGTGGAAGGAATGACTTTCTGGAGTTCATCGGCCCCCCATGGACGGAGGACTCTGACGATCACGGCTGCTACCCCGACAGTCCTTGATACCAAAGCTTTGGCAAGCAAGGCGAGCTGCCCATTCAAAAGAACGAAGACAGTGCGCGCATTCCTGTCGCCGACGAATTCAAAAGGCGCATAGCCAGCCATACGGACAGCTTCCGATATGGGAAGATCGGAAACATCCTTTACATGACGCGGAACAAAGTTGTGACCGACTTCGCGAGCGGCGCTGTGGTGGTCGAAAATGTGCACTACATGCCAATTCTTGAGCTGGTACGCAAGCAGTGCGAGGTCGACTGATTCCTGCGGGGTCGCGGAAAGTATGACCGCCAGGGACTCGGGAAAGATGCTGAGGGACGTGGAAAGCGAGGCAAGGGTGGGAGAAAGTGTGAAAGTGTCTCCCACGGGAGTGACCGCAGGAACCTGCACGATCAACCTGCTGCGAGAAGAAGCGGAGGGCAAATGGGCTAGGGAGGGTGCCATCGCAGCCAGACCGACCGGAGTAGTGTAGGTGGTCAGGACGGAACCACTGATAGCATCCTGGCTGGTACTCTCGGACAACCGCCCGACGAGACCGAGGCCGGCGCCAGCTCTGGTCTGGAGGGGGATCACAGGGGCAGAATGCTCAAGAGATGCGGCCCAAGACTTTGTGAGGGTTCCAAAGCCGATCTGTTCGGCGACATCGTAGACATAGACAGCAGAACTGAGTGCAGCGCGGGAAGCGAGGAACTCGACGAGGTCTGAAGCAGAGCTGACTTGAGAGGAGCCTCCGGGGAGGAGTGAATTGAGATCGTCGGAGGGAGCGACGAGGGTAGGAGAAGAACGCGTCGATGGCGTTGTCAAGCCTAGAGCCATCTGGAGTGTTGGGGAAAGACTTGCTTGTGAGACTCGTCGCTCGACGTTCCCGGGCCATTTTTAAGGGGAGGGTGGGACTCGATTGTGCCATGTCGTGCAATATCGTGAAATACCGGATCACGTGTCGACGGAACGGAAGGGACAAATTCGGAGTCATCACCTGAGCGTATCACTCAGATTGATCATCACGCTGAGAAACCGGTCGGCGTAACAGCGTCCGTATTCCCATGAAACCCACGCACAAGCATCAATGTTTACCCAGCGAAAACAAGAGCAAAGGGCCAACTTGGTCAGGAAATTGATGTATTGTCTACTACAATATTGTACAATCCGACACTGTCATCCAGCTGTCTTTCGTTGCTATCCCCAAAACCCTCTCTACTCATGTACCGTATTGAACAATCGGTCACCCTGTGTCGACAACATCAACGAGGGTCGAACCAGCACTGCGTGCTACTCACAGTGTCTCCGAGTCCAGGCGAGATCAGTCCATCGCGAGTCAGGTTCGGGTCCACAGCAGCAACCCAGATCTGGCGTAAACGCCTCAGTCGACTGGTCAAGAACGACGGGTAAATTGAATGGTTACCTCGAGATCTGGATAGCTCTCCTCAATGTGCTCAAGGCCGGGCTCTGACCCGAGCACGACAAGTAGCTTTATCTTGCTCACTGTGTCGCATGACTTCCGGTGCGGATGCCGGAACGAATGCTACTCACAAGGAATCCCCCAGTCAAGCAACATGGTCAATGCAGCACATGCAGTCCCACCCGTAGCAACGAGCGGGTCCAAGAGAAAGACTGCATCAACTGGCGGGACAGATGGCAACTTGGAATAATCTGCCAACCCAACCTCAGCACTGACGCAACTCTGCAGTAGCGTAATACCCACATTCAACGGGCTGCAAGCTAACTTTCTCCCGGAACAGGCCAAGATGATAGACTGGCGCTGAACTGCGCACCCAAGAATAGATCACGAGAGAGGGGTGAGACTTATTTCACGGCGTAGGCATCCTGTGGGTTCACGTACGGGAAAAGCTTCAGAAGCGCATCCGCCATGCCCAAGCCAGCCCTGAGAATCGGTGTCAGGCCGATTCGCGGTTTGATGACAGTCCCCGTGAACGGTCCAACGGGAGTTTGCTATCGGTGGCCCCAAGCATGGAGTACGTCAGGGACGGCACGGTGAGTCGGAAATGCGCTCACCCCATGGAACGGCTCTTCCTCAAGATCTCTTGAGGCCTCCACTCCTAAAATAAAGCTAATGTCGTGGATACCCTGTGCACACCTTAGCCGGTGCTGTCGTTTGCTGTGGGACAACCCACCTCGCGGAAATCCTTAGGGTTGGTTGTCGCCAACCGGAGTTGTGATAACCGTGCATTGATGATAGGGTGCGATAAAATATGTCGTTTTCCTGGCATCACGATAAGACATAAGACAAAGTCATGCTATAGGCTGACTACTCTGGATAACGTGCATTCCTATATTAGGCAATATCTCATCTCAGCGTCGTTTATACTCGCAGGACTTCAAAACTCGACCACGGGACATAAGCGCTGTCCACTCCTCCTCTGATATTACCGGTCTCGCAACCTTTCTGAACTGAAACAGTGTAAAGTGGCTGTTGCAATCATCCTGTGAATTGTGTCACTCATTGGCAACCGACGGCATGGACAACAACTACCTTCTTCTGAAGCTTGAAACCAATGGAGCTGATCAACGAGGTGAAGTCGTCCACACTCGCAAAGCGGCTCGCAACCTCGGCGATCATCAACTCGCCCCTGTTGGCTTTATAAGTGTCCAATTTAGTAAGATCATGATACGCTGCGCACCCCGGTCGAAGGATTCTCCAAGCCTCACTTATGCATTTGGGCCAGTTAGTACTCATGAGGCTGAGCGCACAAACAGCGACATCAACGACCTGAGCCTCGCCCTGGGTGAACTCTGCGGACTGTGGCTCAGAACCTGGCAACGGCACTTGAGAACAGATGTCCGCCTCAATTACATGGGCCCCATCAGAAACCAGATCGAATGATAAGACGATGAGGTTCTTCGCGAGGAGAGCCCTGGCAAGTGCAGCATCTCCACATCCCAAGTCTGCGATCACTGTTTTGGTAGGATATGATGATAATTCCGAAATGTAGTACGAGACTGGATTTGATGGCCAAGATTGCACCTGACGCCTGAAGCCAACATGGTACTGCATCTGAGTGAGATCATGCCAAGGTCGCAATTGTTCGCACCAACATCTTCAAAGATTTTTGGGTCTTCCTTCATCATCTTGACTGCTTCATGGCTACTTGTTTTGTACAAAGTTCCATTTAGCAGTCTAGGTCATCGCACGGGTCAACCTAGTGAATCTACACGGAGGTAAGGACAAACCTGAAGCGAGCCCCATCTAATTTTTTCCTCAAGTTTCGTTGAAAAGGGGTGAGACCGCCGGTGTCCTGGACAGCAGCAGAATGTTCAGATGTGTTCGTGGGCTGAACTACATGCTTCGCGTTTTTCGTCTTTGCCTTCTTTCTTGGCAAAGCGGTATTGTTGGAAGTAGTGGGTGGGTCCACCGTAGGAACTGCAGCTTTTGCCTGGCTATGCGGCTTTCCTGGGGGATGGAGGTCCTCTCGGCGCTGATCACGGTGAGAAGGCTGTGATGTAGGCTTGTTAAGCTTTCTCTTTCTCTTTTTCTTCGATGATCCATCGCCTGCGTCGTCACTGGGGGCAGCGTTGCCTCCGAGAGAATCTATTAGTTTGTCAAGGTTGACCTGGGCAGCGTGGAGTAGATCCTGCTCTTCCGAACCGGCAGCGCGCTTGCGCTTCTTCGAATGGCGCTGGGTAGAGACTGGGTCGGATGGCACGGACCAGCCGGGAACGTCGAACAAGGCTGGCATTGAGTCGGGGTGCGGTTTGGTCCAAGTGATTCCGAGTCCGCGACTTCTTGTTACGCCTGGACCAAGGACCGAGAAGTTGCTGTAATCACTCCACATAATGAACACCCATCATGTAGTCACTGAGAAGACTGATCTGATACTTTCTCCACGATAGGACAGAAAACGCGGACGTCGCGTTTTCACAGCTCTCCTATCGGCAACACTCGTGTTTTACACGCCTCACTATAAAGGTCCTACTACTCAGTGCGTCATGCATCGTGTTGGACAGGTATAAAGAGACCTTTACACGCCTGTCGCGGTCTTCTCTATAACACCCAGGTCGTGATCTGCCATTCTTCATACGAGCCAATGAACGGAGCGGCGAGCAAGGAGATTGGACCTCCCATGGCAAGTTCAGGACAGAAGACACACAAAATGGGCAAGTCCCAAGTGTCATCTACTACTCGCTCGTTGTCCCAGACTACCAGCCGTTCTGCGTTGGATCCTCATCAACACGCGCCTAATTTGCACCTTTCACAGGTATTCGCACATCGACACAAGCAACTATGCACCTCTGACTCAATTACAGAATGGGAACACCTCGTCTTCGATATCTGCAAGTGGCAGCCACGGCGGGGATCCGAGTCTTGGATCCACCAAATATATTTCTCCTCCGGCCGAGGCGGCAATGGTGGATAATTCTCTTCATCCTCGCTTTTTATATTACTGAGTTGTCCAGCCGTCAGCCTCTTCCTCCACCTCGAACTCAGTAACAACCATAGTTATGGCTATTCAAAAGAGTACCGTGCAAAATCCTATGTCATGCGTGCGTTGCTTTGTTGTCGACCACGATTTGGCTGGCTGACGGTTTGGACGATGTGTTTTCGCATCGGTCATATCGATTCTAGAATGGAGCAAACGGCACGAACGGCGCTGCATCATCCTTACCTCCACTGGAATCGGGATCTGTTTATGTGCGTATTGGGGAGGTTTATATCGAGTACATCTCTTTAACGTGCACATTTCAGGAAGAGCTCGCGCTTCTTCATGACAACGCAAGCGACACACAGGGCCGTAGCAAAGACCATGAGCTCCGAACTGCTCCTATAGTTACTCGTGACGCCTACGTGGCGGCGGGATACCGCGATAACATGACGCAGTATGGCGTCCTGGGACGCGCACTGCACATATTGTATGTCAGCACATGGTTCCAACTTCTCGCCTAATATATTGTATTTTATGCAGCAATAGATCTCAAGCATACTCGCCCACAGACCCACGTCTATATATCAACACGGTGAGAACAATATCTACATGTCTGCAAAAAAAATCAACTTCTCTCCCGGATCATAGAATGCCCCATTCTCCGCAGTCGTCTGTGGCGTACAAGGGTCCGGCAAATCCCACACCGTTTCGATTTTGTTAGAGAGCATGTTTATTCCGAACTTGCGCCCTCTCGGTTTCTTGCAGAAGCCTCTGTCGGGCCTTGTTCTTCACTTCGGCGAAGGCGGGCCCAGCGCCCGCCCCAGCGAAGCTGCCTGGGTAGCATTGTGTAACATACCCACTGTGCAGACCCCTAGAGTCAAAGTCTTTGTTTCACGGTCGTCGCTCAAGACGATGAAGGCTGTTTATGCCCCTCTCGGGGAGCGGGTAACAGTCGAACCACTTCTCCTTAAAAAGGATGAGCTTGATGCTCAGGCATTCCTGTCGATGATGGCCGTCGGGTCATCCGAGTCTGCTCCGCTCTACATTCAAGGTGTCCTCGTAAGTGAAGAATTTGATCCATTTTCTGTCGCGACTGACAACTTCCAGTCGATCCTGAGAGATCTTGGAGAAGATTTTCGCTATGATGAATTCATGAGACGTCTCCAGGACAAAAAAGAGTCCTTTAACCCAGCTCAGCTGACTGGTTTGGAACAACGTATGGCCTTGCTAACATCTTTTCTGGATACCCGCGCCCGCTCCAGTCCACAACCCGATCGATTTGCAGCTGGACAGCTCACCATCATCGACCTTTCCGATCCTTTCATTGATCCCGCCTCGGCATGCGGATTATTTGAAATTGTTACCCGCCTGTTCGTCAGAGCGGAAGTTGGTACCGGGAAGGTGCTCGTCGTAGATGAAGCTCACAAGGTAAGCAATCGCGACGATCCTTATGTGTCGTTCATGAACCTCTTCCATCTCTAGTACCTCTCTCCACACAAGGCCGTGTCGGGACTCACAAAATCGCTGTTGACGCTGGCACGAGAGCAGCGGCATCTAGCGATGCGCTTAATCATCAGCACGCAAGGCGAGTGTTCTGTTTCCCAATCCAACTCGCCACTTGTTAACTCACATTCATCCCTAGAACCAACTGTTGTTCCCCCGGTTCTGCTGGATCTCTGCACCGTGGCTATTTTACATCGTTTCTCCTCTCCGTCATGGTGGGAACACCTGGCAAAACACGTATCCGCCGACATCTCTGCCGAAGACGCATTTGACCGCGTCGTTAGACTCGAGGTGAGACTCTTTATCCGCAAGTTTTTCTTTTTTTTGATCAGCAATATTTATTGTTTGCAGACCGGCGAGGCTATTGTGCTTGCACCATCTGGCTTTGGTGTATTTCCGGACGGATCGCAAGTATCTGCCACTCAAGGAACTCAGCGGTCCCTCGTCTCGAGCCAAATTCCAAAGTTGAATCAGTTCGGGAGGCGCTACATATTGATGAAGACACGGCGTCGGGTCACAAGAGATGGGGGTGCGTCGGTACTGGTCGTGGAGGACTGAGGATGGATCCGATTTAAAGAGCTAGTTATATATTCGTATACGATGGGTGTACGTATCTCCTGCTGCGCCATGGTTCGAGTGTAAACGGGGGAACAACAGAACCATGGGCGAGGAGAGCCTTGTGTCATCTAGATCTAGTTCATCGCAATGCATACACGATATATGTGATCTAAGTACAACACACAACCGTGATATTGATGGGATAGAATTAGACTGGTGATCAATCGTCTATCAACGGCTGGCCTCCAATCAACGTTAGAATACAGCATGTGGGGTTCAATGCTGCAGGATCGTATGTCCTTCGCCATATTACACTACGTACAGTTATGTATGTTGACGTGAGGGAGAAGAGTACGGCATGCAAATGAGAAAGATGTGCATCGCGGAGAGGTATGGAACTCATCTAATGAGCTTTAGCATGGTCTGAACAGGTGTGACACCATTACATAGAAACGGGAATACTGGGGATGAACCGCTGGGTGGTGCAGCAAATAAACAGAGCCGACATGACCAGCTCGAAATGATGTCCATCGGAGAGTAGATGGGACGAAGGCTAGGCGGGGGATGGCGAGGGCACTACTCGACACGCATTGGGCTTCCTGGAGGGATAATATTCTGCGCTAATGGATTCACGACCTTTATTTCGGTCCTCTTGTTGCGACGGCCGAGTAGCGTTGCATTGTCTATGTCCAACTCGAACCCTTTCGGACCTCCTGCGCGGCGGCCACGATCGCGGGGTCCGGCTCGTCCGTCCCATAGATTCTTTTCCGGAACTCTATTCACGATTGCGGGCACATCCACGTATCGTGCCGCAAATGCCTTCGTATCTGCTGGACCCCCACCATTACCCTGACCTCGTCGGTGGCGAGCTTCGTTGAGTAGGCTTTCGTCATCCCCATCACCGCCTTCGTCGTCCTCGTTGAGCCCATGCAAAAATCCTCTTGCCCCCGCACCGCCTCGTCCGTTGTAGGCGCGTCGACGTGCCCCTTCTTCTTCCATTCGATGCACCGCATACGTGATGTCGAAGGCTTCCTTCAAAGTTGTTAACCCAGGCGAGCGTGTCGATTCGATTCCACCATGTGCGGCGGTCAAGAGGGGTGAGTCAAGAGGAGGTGTTTGGGGATAAGTGTTGGGGGTTGGCGGAACCGGAGCTGCGTTACACCAAGGATGCGCCAGGAATTCGTCTATGGTATATCGTTGAGCTGGATCCACACAAAGCAGGTGCTCTATGAGGTCCTTGGCTAGAAATGCAATGAGATCAAAGTTACATATCTGAAAACTCTGAATATACCTGGGTTACTGATGTGATCCCAGAAGGGGCTCAAGAATGTATAATATCCTCGGGCAACTTTTTCGGTCAGAACGTTGATGCTCTCATCATAAAAAGGAGGGAATCCGCAAAGGAGCGTATAGAGAACGCAACCAAGCGCCCACATGTCGACGCTTTTGGAATAACGCTCATCTTTGACGATCTCAGGAGCGGTGTAGCCAACGGTCCCGCATGGCGTCATGGTTTCCTCGTTCCATACTACTTTCGATAAGCCGAAGTCAGCGATCTTGACTCGCCCGATGCCACCGCCACCGACTTCGGGAATGAATTCACCCTCATCTTCCTTTTCCTCGTCATACGGACGTCGTATGACCATCTTGGAGGGGATTATGGGTATCCGTTCGAAGAGCAGATTCTCTGGCTTGATATCACTGTACAAACCGGAAAAGTTAATGATGGTAAGGACGACATTGTTTCCTGGATGGGCTCACCGGTGAACCACGCCGCGCTCCTCGTGCAGATACCGGATGCCCTGGGCGACTTGAAGAATGACATGCCTTGCGAGGTTTTCACTGAAGTAAGTGAGATTAACAATCTGATGGAAGAGTTCTCCTCCCTCCATGACTAAAAATATACGTGAACCAAGATTGCCAATGTGCTGGAGAGCAAAGCTTCTTACGTTCGAGTATAAGGAAATAATGATCCGGTGATTCCGAAAACGAGATTAACTTGACTATTGATGGGTGATTCATCCCGCGCATTATTTGAACCTCTGCGAGCCAATAAGAAATCATCGTCGGCTCCTGCGGGATGAACGTACCTTTTAGAATATTTGCACGCTTGAGACAAAGAAAGTATGGTTAGTTCCACAGTATTAAATTTGGAACAGAATATAAAGATGTCACCTCTGTGATGCGCGGCTTTTTCTTAAACTGAGGGCTGAGATGTTTTTCGCCGGCCTTACAGAGGGACGATATGGTGGACAGATGACATATGCGTAAACGGAGACCAGGAAGAATGGTGGAAGGGACGAGGGTGGGGTAATATGAACTACTGGGGAGCGACCTCGGGCATGGGTACTTACCTGTGATGCGTTAAGTTCGTGCTTTCGAACTACTTTAACTGGGCAACGTGCTTAGGCGAGGGAGTGACTTGGCACCAATACAGATGTACTCACCAGCTACTTTTTCACCGGTCGCAAGGTCGATCGCCTTGTAGACGTCCGAGAAAGCACCACTGAAACGCCAATGCATTTTAGTCCATCGGATACGTATGCAACATATACTGACTCTCCCATCCGAGCCACAAGCTTGAAGTTCTCGAGTCCCTTATGCATGGGTAAGTTTGAATTCGAAGAGCGCCCATCCGATGCGGCCACCATATCCCCTTTCGCACCGGCTTCGGGAGAGGGTGAAGTGTGAGATTCTGTGGGTTGCTCTACGGAAGGTAGCGCGGGCGCCGGGATTTGAGGCTGTTTTGTGGTATTCTGAGGTGCCTGCGGGGGAGACTTTGTGTATTCCTGTGTGTCTGAGTCAGGTTGACGATGATTTTGGTGTTTGCGTATGAGATCTGGCGGTCGGAGTTAGCCTGCTGCGTTCCAAGAGGAGTATGACAGACTCTTGAAAGCGGCGACCACGGCGGGCATTGTCACTGCTGTGGACGACGACGAGGACGCTGAAGGTGTGGGAAGGTGTGAGGGGGACAGCAAACTGACGCACTGCTGTCCTTTTTGTCATCCCAGCCTGTTGGAGCTCCGCTGCCTGACGTCATACGGACGTTTCTCGCCTCTGATCCTTTTCTGGAAGTATGGAAAATGTGACGAGGCTGAGTGTGATTTTCAAAGTAGCCATACTATATATTTTTGCGTCCGGACATATGGTTCTCCTTATCGGCCCTCCATCTCTCCCTCCCAATGTGCCACTCGCTCTCTCGGTGGTGTGTGTGCTAGCAAAAAGCTTTGCACAGGCGTGTACCCCACCAGACTCAGCGTGCTTTGCTTGTGCCTGAGCACCGGGATCTCGCGCGCACCAACTTTCGGCATTCCCTGAGCTAGATGACTTTGTGTTCCCAGCGAACCAACCCCATCGATCCTCGAGGCCGCCTCCCGCCTGCCTCCTGCATCACGCCGTTCTTCATCGTGTATCGATTCGCTCGTATTTCCATTTGGGCTACTCGCAATGACGAATACTCCTGCAAACGTAGCCGCACAGCCATACAGAAATGTCAGCATTTCGTGGAACGAGGTTTGCCGAAAGTCGCCATATAGGACCGCAGATCCGACGACCGCAGACAGCGTGAAAAATACAAATTGGGTTGGAATAACGATTTTGGAGTCAAAACGTTTCAACGCTCGATTCAGATATCGAATCTGAAGGACGCCTGTGATGACAAGTACCTACAATGGGCGAGGGCGGTCAGCGCAAGATCCACACGCAGAATGACTGGCCTGACTGCTAGGATGGGGTACGTAATCCATTCGGCCATCATCTTCACCCACTCTTTTGTCAAAAGTGTCGAGATCGCTTTAGTCGCTAGCACCGTAAAGCCGCCTGCCAGCAAAGTCAGCCCGCAACCACATCGCACGAATGCACGATACCGATACCCTACCAAAGATAGCACATATGCCAATATCGATCACAACGACGCGCCTTCCAATGCTACCTTCACTAAGGCCACCAAGGATGACAGCAGACACCAAGTATATGATCGAAAAGATCACAAAAGGACGCTGGGTTATCGCCTCAACCAGAGCTTCCGGTGTCAACACGGGTGGTGCACCTCCAGATGATGGAGAGGAAAGTACCACAGTTGTTGCCCCAATAACAGCAAGTAGGATTCCGAATATGTCACGCTGTGTGTTCTCGTCAAGACCTCCACTCCTGGATTTCACTGAATCTACTTTACCGGACGGAAGCGTTCATTCAGAAGCAAAGGTGCGAAGAAGCAATTTGCAACCAACGCAAACTAGAAAATCAATTGAGAGACTGGTCGCCCTGAAAGAGTGTGTCAAGTATCTCACCGTCCCAAGTGGCGCAACGACCGAAGCAGGTGCGAATGCATAAGAAATGAAGTTCCCGGTCTCGCCAACGTTCATCAAAAAGAAACCCGACCACCTACGTGAACGCGTTGGGTCAAATATTCAGGAGTACATGAGTGACGAACCATAGTTTAGAGTGTAGGTAATCGCTCTCTTTTCCATCTCCAACCGCGTCTCGGGAAGATACTTTGCCTTGATGGCTCGTCCGCGTGTTTCGTCGGGGAAAGACATCATCAACCGACATCGTCGAGTGATCTGAAAGATCTGCGCGAGCATTTGACGAATTCGCAGAATTACCCCCGAGTGTCAACCGCAGAGGTAGAAACTGTGAAATGAAGGATTGTTTTCGCGGCCGCCGTCTGGGTCGCGCAGCAGTGCTGCTTTTCCGGCTTCTAGCGTCATCCTCAGCGACGGGAACGTGGTATGGGGCCAAACCATAGGACGATGGAGGAGGTTCGCTGGGGGATCGGTGGGGAAGGAGCGGTTGTCTCTCGAACTGGTGGCTCTCTTCCCAGTCCTCCTGGGCTGCGCCGAAACGAGCGGCAGTGTCTGGATGGATGATGTGCCCTATACTCGTGTCGCGCCTTGGCGGTCTGCTCTCCCTTTCCGCGTCCGGTGGATTGCCTTCACGCCTGTGGTGGAGCCTGAGATGGGCAAGTTTTTGGAGGTTAAGAGCCAAAGATATGAGCACGTTGCCAGCGATGGACACGCTAATGCCGATGACGGTCTGGAGGGTGAGGTGGGGTAGGGCGATTCCAGGATCGTCCACGGAGGGCCAGGACATTGAGGATCGGATCGGAGGACTGTCCTGAAGCTGAACCGACATACGCGCCGAGTGCGAAGAGATACTGTCGGAGCGGCTTGTAAACGAGTGGCCCATTAGGGAAGGTCTTTCCCACAGGTGTGCTTGCATACGTTGCCATCCACTTCGAGCTATGTCAAACACACTCTATATGCGCGCACAACACACTACACATTCCTTTCCCGCCTTTCCCGTCTATTCGTGTGCATTCGTCGCCGATGACCAAGTCCTCGTCGGTGGCGGAGGGGGCGCTTCAAGGACAGGAATAAAGAACAAATTGGTATGCCCCCTACGCGTCGGGATGCATCCATTCACACATTTCGATTAGAGACTATTCCGTATATCTGATGACAGACAGCTACACGTTCTCAACGAGCTGGAACTCGAAAAAGGCGACGACGCACCAATGAGCATGGCCGCTCATCCCCAGGTATCACACACCCAACACCTCTTCAGATTTTCAATAATGCATGATTGCAGAGCAGGACTCTCGTGTGTGGCATAAATAGCAGTCCAGAAAGGTTGGAGAGACGGGAGAATGAGAATTGTAGAAAGTTCTCAATAAGCACAGACGAGCACAAGTACGTCTCCAATTTACCCGTTGTTCGCCGTTAACTTAGTCACAAGGTTCGCGCAGCTTGCGACTTGCAGCACACTCACCTCTGGCAGCTTAGATGATTACCAGGTTCGTCTTTCTTTAAACACCACAGACAATGTCCTATTTACCCGACCTTCAGCGCGTGACTGTTCTCTCACCGAATGGCAGACATTTAGTTATTGCTGGCGCTCATGATGTAAAACAGCCCTCATTTATACTTGACAACTGCTCTCAACCAAGCCCTTCAGTTCTCTCTCCTCGATTACGACTCCCTTTTACCTGTGATATCCTCAATACATGTCGGCAATGGAGAAATATACGATGCGACTCTCTCGTCATCCCACGTACGTCAACTCCCTTCCTGCCCCTGTTGCTTCTTTAGGAACCCTATCATTCCAGCTCTTTCTCGCTACTAGCCCAAAGCTCTTGGTTTATGTTCTCCCCACCCATGCGAATGGCGACGGACACAATAAAACGGTAGAGGGTGGCACCCCGCAGTCTAACTTAGATTATCCGCCGGGAGGGCTCGACGTGATCAAAACTATCGATCTTCCTTCGATATCCGGGGTTCCTTCTGGATCGAATATCACGTTTCGCGCTGCACGGTGAGTTGACACGTGCAACTCACTCCATTCTAGTCACCGTCTCTGCAGGTTACACCCCATTCGTCAGGATACGTTGTATTCTGTGGTCAATGTTACACTGCCTCGTGCTAAACACGCGAAGCTTGCCAAGAAGCGAGCGTATGTTCTGAAGTGGAGGATCACAGAAAAAGATGGTTCCTTCGATGCATGCATAGAAACAATCCGGAAAATCTGTGATGGTAACTTGACGTGCTTTGACGTGAGGTGCGTTTGCTGCTTCGACACATGTAGGCTAGCAGGCCAAGTGAAGTTTCACAGCTCCGATGGCAAGCTGCTTGCGTTCGGTGCATCTGACTATAGTCTCGGTGTTTTGGACTCGAATACTTTGACGGTAAGCTAGACTACACACTCCGCGCTATGACATTGACAGGCCGAAACCATCAGCCACTGTTATCTATCTTGAAAGCACACGAGTTCCCAATTACTACCCTTCGATTCAGTCCTACCTCGAAGCTGCTTGTGTCAGGTGGCGTTGACAGCTCCATACGCGTGGTCACCATTCCTGAAGTGCTCGGGGGTCAATGTGAGTTCTTGCTCCTCCCATTCTCCCCTATGTTGACCTCGTGTTGCTTTGCAGCATGGGGCACCGTCATCCTCGTCATCATTGCTATAGTAGTATTCATTATCGCTGTTCTAATGCGGCAGTGAATGCTAACCACTGTTGGCACGTGCTCAGCGCGGCTAGTCCCCTGGAAGTTACCTATGAACTTCACTGCAGCTCAGTTTTGGCTGTCACTCCTTGTATTTATGATACACATTAGATCGTCCAACTCCACCCGGACGGTACACCTCTTTGTTCATACCTTTCGGTCGAATTTGATCAATCGTAATCCTCCTCTTCCACGAGTTTCCGCTTGACACCACTAGAAGGTGTGCTGGTCTGTACCTCCTCCATTGCCTCGTCTGTATTGCTTTCTTCTTCGTCTTCATCATCTCCACCCCCTCCGAACAAATCCGCTTCTTCTCCATTCTCGCTACCCTCGTCTGGTGCTTCACCTGCTATGATTGGGGCAGGGGTCCCTCCCATCTCAATATCTGTGGGGGTTATTGGAGCGTTCGTGAGTGGAATCGAAGCAGGCTCCATATCGGCGTCGTCCTCCTCGTCCTCTTGTGCCGCCGGCACCCCTTCTTCTTCTTCTTCTTCGTCGTCGTCGTCGTCCTCAATCTCTTCTACTTCCTCGTCGTACAGTTTAACGGTCGGCGGGGGCTTGTTTGGTACGAGGTCAAAGTTGACAGACGTCAACGTGTCCGAGGACGGTGGTAACCGGACACCAAAGACCTCCGGGACTGCAGGAAGGGGCGTCGCGTTCGTTTGCGATGCAAGGGACATCAGATACTACCGTGAAACCCCGAAAAGCATTCATCAATTGGGGGAAAGGAGGAGGTGGAGGAGTCCCTCTACGGGCAGCGAACGGCGGACGCACCTCCTTCGGTACCCGTCCTCCAAACTCCCATCCAACGCGCGCCTGCACCGCCAAGACGATGTCGTCCATCTCGATTCTGGACACTCCAGAGCGTCCAGCATGTTCCGCGTACACTTGCGCGTCCGATAATACTTGGGTCGTGTAGCGATGCGCGAACTCTAGGAGCTGGTGGAGAACACCTGGTTGGGCATCTTGAACCGTGGGGGTTGATGCGAGGAGGAGGGCAATTGCTCTGGCTGTGGGCGGAAGTGTTTCAGAGGGTGCTTGGGCGCCTTGAGGTCGAGACATATCAGTGATGCTTATAATACGCTGTCGAGAAAGCTGTGAGAGGTTCAACTGTATTAGAGTGCAACGACGTATCAAGGCAACGCACAAGTCTCAAGTAACAACAAAGTGGAGTAAATACAGACGACTAGCGAACGAATTTCATATATAACCAACATCCCCCCCACATGCAGAGATATCCAGTATCAATCTGCATACAAGATGTGTTTCTCTGCGCCTTCTAGCCAGTCGCGCAAGTCATGGTCACCCTCGAGTCCTATAAACTCATGGTGGAGACTATCGCGGTACCGCAGATTGGATATGCTCGTACCGAGGCGAGCCTGGACCTTAGTCATGAGCTCAGAGTGGGTCACCTTGGGATGAACGCGAATTGCAATCAAGTCATCAGTGACACGGTCGAAAATCTTAATCTTGACAAAGGCAATCTGAGGATTGCCTGCAGACATGGGGGGTGCATTCAGGTTAGTAGTGGCTGTGGAATGCGAACGCGAGCGGGTTGTAAGGGATGGTTGAGACGAGTGCAGCGACGACGGTGACGACGTAGAATACTCTGGCCATTGAATATGTGAGGTATTTGATCCACGTGATGCCCGCGAGACATTCGTGTGACCATTTGACCGTTCACCGTGAAGCGATGGTGTTTCCCGAGTCTGTGTACCGGGGCGTTGGTGGGCAGTACCGCTTGGACCCGAGTAGGGATGCAAAGGGGGTGTGTGATCCTCTCCATAATCCGAACTGTCACTGCGATCATCTCGGTTGGATAATTTCATCTCGCCAAGTGTATCGCGAACTTCTTCTTCAAAATCGCGTGTGGCCAAATCTCCACGTGCCACCCCGGCCGGGTCCTGTTCTGCTCCGTCGGAAAACAGTGCGCTAATTTCGTCATACCGAGGTTCGATGTCGTTCTCTACATCGCCTGGTTTTAGAGAAAGGAAGTTGCGAATAAGTTGGTGCTCCAAGATGTAGGAGGCACCGATGGAATTCAAGGCACAAAGTTTGCGGATGTACTGGTCCAGCTCAACCCGTCGGACAGCAGTGATTTGACCGTCGACTTTATCTGTAGGACCGGGCATGAAGGGGAGGACGCGGTTTGATCCGGGTGCCCGACCAGCCTCTTGAGGGAAAGTCTTCAAAAGGTTGACTTGGAAATCGTAAAAGTCGTTGTAGGGTCTAAAGAGAACAAGCTGTTTGGCTTTCGGCAGAACGTGGGGGTCATGTGGATCATAGGGTTGGAAGATGGCATCGATACGGAACCAGTATTCTTCCATTTCGTAGTGGAAGGAGACGACCTCTGCGGAAAGGAGAATGCCATCTGGCAATGGGACTGAGGAAGGGGGGCGGGGAGGGGGAGTGGAAACGGGAGGGGGAGTGGAAACGGGAGGGGGAGGAGAGAGCTGATTGGGAAGGGGGGGTGCGCTGGTCTGGGTGTAAGGGCTGTTTGGGACTGAGGGTTGGCTGTCCTCGATTACTCCAAGAGAGATGCTACTCTGCTTGTAGCTGATCATAGCTTTCTTCCAATCCTCGACCTTTGGGAGGTCGCCACGATCCATAAGTGCATCTACATCGTCGATGGGGAGGTTGGATGCGGGATCACGGAGTTGGACAAAAGAGGCTGGAATTAGTCCGGGACGGCCAAGCCTACCGATGGGTTTGGCGACGAACCACTCGCGATTCGACTGGGCGACGACAGAGATGGGATCGCCGGCTTTCGCGTCGAGCTCGTCGGCGCGCTCTGCTAGGAAATCATGGAGGACGACGGCGTAAAAGACGCGCGTCTTTGGGATCTTCGGGGACATGACGGGGCTGGATGGAGTGTTGAGACCGGCTACGATCTGGGAGGAGCGGATTCTGTTGGAGAAGGGAGGGGTTGAGCGATCGGAGGGGAGAAAGAAGAGAGAACTGACGCGGCGGAGGGACTGTTGAGGAATTCCTCAAACATGTTCTTGGGCACGAGCCCGCGGGCACCGGTGACGGGGTTGTGGGCCTGATACCAATAGCCATCGTTGTCAGGATCGCCGGTTACGTAGAAGAAGTCGCCCTTTTGAAAGGGGAGTTGCTGGGGGGAATCTGGTCTGCAAGAGGCGATGGCGCGGATGACCTTTTGCGGGGGAAGGGAGACGGCGGGGGGCTTTGATGAGGGGGGGAGGGGGAGGGGGGTAGATATCTGGAGACGGTGAATGTCTCTTGTGTTGCGGGACTTGCGGAGTGATTTCATCGTGGGGGCAACATATGGACAGCAGAGACGGACGTTTCATTCAGATCACGTATATCCTTGATTATGTAACGAGAACAATAAACTATAATCTCTCCGCCAACGCTCGCCTCCACTGAACCATGGCGGCAAGAAAACTACAGAGTACGTCCTGTACCCCTCCCATGTCACCCTACAACAACCCCTCTTTGCAGCCGAAATAGACCGCACTCTGAAAAAGGTCTCAGAGGGCGTAGAGCTCTTCGAGAGCATCTACGACAAGATGCAGTCCTCCACCAACCAGACCCAGAAGGAGAAGCTCGAGACCGACCTCAAGACACAGATAAAGAAGCTCCAGCGCCTGCGAGACCAGATCAAGACCTGGGTCGCCAGTAACGACATCAAAGACAAGTCCCTCCTTCTCGACAACAGGCGTTTAATCGAGACTGTGCGTTCGCTCCTCCGTCTCTATTCAACCGACGGCCGCATCATCCGGAGCCGTCCTCGCCTCCGTCTGCTGCTGCTCTCTGCCTGGCTCGAAACTGACATCCCCCGTATAGCAAATGGAAAAGTTCAAAGCCTGCGAAAAGGAAATGAAAACGAAGGCCTTTTCCAAAGAGGGCTTGACCCAGTCCGCCAAGCTAGATCCAAAGGCACAGGAGAAACTGGAGGTCACCTCCTGGCTGCAGCAATGCGTCGAAGACCTCACACTCCAAGTGGAGCAGTCTGAAGCAGAGATCGAGTCTCTCCAGGGCGGTGCCAAGAAACGCGGCAAGGGTCAATCATCGGCCGCAGGTCGTTTGGACGAGCTCGAGCATCTCAACGAACGCCGGAAATGGCACGTCAGTCGTCTCGAGCTCATTCTTCGCTTACTCGACAATGGTTCCCTCTCCACTGACCGTGTGCTTACCCTCAAAGAAGACGTGACGTACTTTGTCGAGAGTAATACTGTATGTCCTACCGTCCAGTTTTGCTGAACGATTCTCATCCACCACACTAGGAGGAGGAGTTTGACGAAGACATGGGCCTCTACGATGATCTCCGCCTCGAGGAAGAGGAAGAGAAATTCGGTTTGGCAAACGACGATAACGATGGCAGCGACGATTCCGATGCACAAAGTGACGGTAACCCCTTCAATACTTTTCCTCCGAGCCCTTCTGACTTTGCAGCAGAACCGCCGCAGAGATCGGCCAAGAAGCACGATAAAGACGAAGAAAGTGTCGCAAGCGGCAGCAAACGAGACGATAGTCCTGTTCAGAAGAAACCGGGAGTGGGATTACAATTACGGAGTGAGTTTCAGGTTACTTTTATTCTCGTCTGTCTGAACGACAATGTCCAGAGGCTTCGCTAGCAACAGAGTGTAAGTGCTTCATTTGCGTCATATTCATGTCCGAAATAACGTAATGCATTCAGCGAAACCACCACCAAACCCCAATTTCGCACAGCAGCCGATGTCTAGTATATTGAAAGCAGGTTTACCTCCAGCCCCTCGCCCTCCAGCGACACTGCCTCCTATTCGATACGCTGCCGCCGCCGCCGCTGCAGTTTCGTCGACTTCTCCAGCAACAATGGGACCATCAACACCAACAAATCAAGCATTATCAAACATACCGACGACGTCTGCGCCAATATCATCAACAGCCCCGTCAATAGCACCTTCGCTATCGCAGAACATGCCAGAGTCACAACTGTTGTCGTCGCCAAGTTTTACTCACCCTTCCGTAACGAGTCCGATGTTATCGTCTGCTTCTGTATCCCATCAACCAGATGGATCTTTTTACTCGGGCCAAGATTCGCCCGCAATATCAGAGGCAGTTCCGAGCTCTGCGAGTGGTCCTGCCGCATCCTCGTCTCCACAACGTACAACACTACACAAAGGTATGCCGTTCAATTCCACGTGTTGGATCTTAGGTAAGAACATTTACAGAGCCTGCAACGTCGCCCATGCTGCCAAGGGCTGCTTCCCCTGCTGTCCCAGTACGTTTTTCGTCAACCACCTACTCGGAATGAATGAAATCTAACGTGTCTGCGTAAACAGCAAGCCGTGTCCGCAGATGCTCAACAGCCCCAAGCAAATGGCTCAGCCCAAGTAGCTCAGTTCACCGTACCACAACCTACTCCGACAGGGCCTTCCTCCCTTCCTCGGCAGGTTCAACAGCCATCTACTCCTGGGGTTCCAGCACTTTCAAGCACATCTTCGCAACCTCTCCAGTATCCCCCAGGCGTCAAAGTTCCGCCTTCCACCGAGCAACAATCGGCTACCCAGGAACTGCCTACTGCAGGAATGCTCAGACCGCCTTCAGTAAACCATGCCCAACAAGCTCCGAGTCGGCCAGCAACAACTACGTTCCCAGGATCCTTGTCAGATCTTGTTGCGTCGTTTGAGACAGTGAAGCAGAAAGGTAAGTCACAAGTTTGCTTGGTTGTATGCTTCATCTAGACGTCTGTTAGCCCCCCATCGTATGAATAATTTGGGAGAGGTACACAAGCTTTTGGAGGGTGGTTACACTCATGCACCCCAGCCTGTCGATACAGAGAGGTAAGATGAAACTTTATCAGGCGGGGTAACAGCCACTTAATCATACCCAGGCCAAAGTATTATGTCCCTCGACACCCTTTCAACACACCATCGTTTTACCCTCAGACACCACATCCTGTGCTGAGCTCGCCTGCTCTATTCTCCCAGATCGATGTAGAGACGCTATTCTATGTCTTCTACTACCTCCCTGGAACGTATCAACAGTGCGCCATTTCCCCTCTTTCTGCACGACTGGAGGGCTTATCGCGCTGTATAGGTACCTTGCCGCCAAGGAGCTAAAGCGCCAATCGTGGCGATTCCATGTCAAATATCTGACGTGGTTCCAGCGACACTCGGAGCCCCAGGCTATCACCGAGGAGTACGAGCAAGGAGTGTATGTCTACTTTGATTGGGAAGGTTCATGGTGCCAGCGCAAGAAGAGCGATTTCCGCTTCGAATACCGATATCTCTCGGAGGACTAACTTTTTTCGTCAAATCCGTTTTCATTCGACCCCCATATCTTTTGCTCGCGTTCGATACTCAATGTAATTTAACCGCAGCGTACTAGTCATTGCCATACTACTCAATTGATCGGCGTTACTCTAATGAATAAGCATGCATTGCTAAAAATCCGTAACATTGAATTATTCGAGTACAACTACTGCCCCAAGAGCTTCAAAGGTCGACTTTAGTTTGTCCGCGTCTTCTTTCGGGAGATTCTCTTTAAGGACTTTTGGGACGGACTCGACGAACTTCTTCGCCTGTGAGGGAAAGGCGCAAACATGGGCAAGTCAATTCAATGTCGCGACGACGGGCACTCACATCGATAAGAGTGAGGTTGGGTACCAGCGCCTTCACCTCGCGAATGATTTTGGGCTTGGCAGTGGCGTCAAACGATTTCAGCATGACATTGAAGATCGTCTTCTCCTTGGGTTTCTCCTACAAACGGAGGGTGAATTTGATGTTCGGGTACACGTATTGATGTCTATGGTCCCACCTCAGCGGCAGCCTCTTCTGCGGGTGCGGCAGCGGTTGCTGGTGCAGGCGCAGAGGGAATGACAATCTCTTGAATATTTAGCCGAGACTGTTGACCAAAAAAAAGAAGAAAAAAGTCAGGGGAAACGCGCGCGTGTATGTTCCACAGAGGAAAATTCAGTCCTTGCCTTGAGCAGCGACACGAGGTCTGCAGCTTGTAGGAGGGTCAGACCGGAGATATCGTCAACGATACGACCAATCCTGGGATCCACCGGTGGAGCGCTCGAGGATGGAGAGGCTTCGGCCGTTGTTGCAAGCCATCTCGATCGACCGGTCCGCGAAGCAAGCCTGGCGCCGACGGCAAGTGAAGACCTGGTTTCGGGAGGTGCGCCAGGAGAGGACGCACCGTGGTACA
>JBBPNY010000129.1:0-37879 GCA_038091165.1 Rubroboletus pulcherrimus
AGGACCGGCTCAGGGGCTAAGACGGAGAACTCGTTGTATCCGTGTACATTCTGTAGTGATGGAATGACAGCTGCTGATAGACCATCCAGTATAGACGACTGGAAATGTACAACGGTATCCTGCGACCAAAAAGTGGGTGAGAAATATAAGCTTCCAAATATAGAAATCCTAGATTAGATAATACCCAGATTAAAAAGTGGGTTTACAAAAATAGGTTAATGGAATTCTAGAACATGTGGCTGTGTCGACGTGGGCAAGCCACGTAGCCCGGGGACCCCACTTTCGAAGAAAAAAAGAAACAAGTTGGTTGACATACCTCGACACTCCAATGGGCAAATCGTGCAGAGGGTGTATCTCGTTTCTCCTCACGGTTCGTCTGAGGAGGGCTCGAGCGGTCGTTGACTAGCGAGTAGCCGTGTTCGAGGGCATCATCCCTGGAACGTTGCCCTGTCACTGCCCCGAGAGCTTTCTGCAACAAACTCTCAGCGGTAACCCCCGGTGCAATGTCTGACAGCTTCTGTGGGATGAGGCTGATCGAATGGTGTCTCCTGAGGGTAGTGCTGTATGCGAAATGACTACTCGCTCCTGCCGTGGGTTGCGGTTCTCCCGACTGGGTGTCTGCAAAGGGGGGAAAATAGCTCGAAGCCGGTGGAGAAGGCGAGCGGTGGCGATCTGGTTGTGGGTGACCTGCGGAAGACATGGAGTAGCGCACAGAGTGAGCTGAAGTTGAGCTTGTTGGACGTTCCGGAATCGTCGACAACTCGAGGTTATTTGTGTGTGCGAAAGAGGGGATGTGGGCCAATGAATGCCGTTTGCCCGAGGCGGGGAGACTGCGTCGAGACGTGGACATCGTTCCCTCGAGCTAGTGACGTCACGCCTTGAACGACTGCCAAGTACTCGGAAAGTCTTGTCGGGGAGAGGTGGAGAAGCTCGCCAAGACCAGACGGCTGAATGGTCTAGTCGTTCTATAAATTTGTTCGGCCGTAGTGTGGGCATCCCTTGTGACGTAAGTGTGACAGGACAAGAGTAACACATCACAAGCGTTCAATAGTAGCACATGGTAAATGGTAAAATTGGCCAACTACGGTCGAGGTACAAACAATAAGTAACTCGTTGGCTCTTCATAAAGGCACATAAAGATTATGAAAGATGAAGTAAGGGGAGGAGGAAGGACGTGTGAAGGTGGCCCTTCACTCGGTCGCGTTTTGCCCAGTACTGATTCTTCTAACTCAGTTTTTACTCCACGTACTTGAGATTGGCATATGGGAAAACATTCCCTTTATTGGCTATTATTTGGCGGCAGCCCTTGATCCAAACAACGCCGGACTCGCGTTCCGGAATCCGATATCACACAGTTTTGATGAGTCTCTGACGACACAAGCCCACCAACACTCGAAACTGCGAGCAAAAGTTATCGTACTCAATCGAATCTCTATCTCAGACAAGTACAACAAACTCTAAAATGCAATAAGAACCGGGTATCGTAGAAGTGCTGTCACATATTGAAAAGTTGAAAAAAACCCCAGACTCTAACAGCATCACCGAGCACCTCTCATCAAGTGGTGTCTAAACAACGCGGGCTCTCTTGGACTGCGACTCATTAACGGCACGTGCTTCGCAACCTGGCACCACTTCGGCGTCAGGGACGTCCATGCCTGGAACCATGCGTTCGATGTGCCGATGCACAGCATCGTCACGCGAAAATAAATGTTTACAGTGAGGACATTTCCATTTCACACCCAGATGCATGACAACATGGCGGGAAAGGTTCTCCTGTTTCATCGGCCGAGAGTGCGTGCACTTGTCCCAACGACAATGGGCGGGTATAGCGGGACCCGTTTGGAGATGGTGGTGGTTTCGAAGATGTCGGAGTACTCGAATTCTGTCACCGACGATCCATTTATTGCAAGGACTGCCGGAGAGATCAAAGCGGCACTGATAAAAGCACCGTTTATTGCCATAGCGGTATTGGGCATATTCGATGTCTGCTTCATCGGCTGGAGTGTACGGCAGCGACGCGGGAGTTTCGTGCGTTGACAGAAACGCCTGTCCGGGAACCGTAAGATTGGCGACGAATGATGACATAATTTGATGCGTGTTGGGCATAATGTTAGATTGTGATGCAGAGCCGAGGACTGGGGCTGGAGCAAATTTCCTTGCTACGAGAGGTAATTGCCTCGGATCATGACAGCAAGTAGATGCGCAGTTATCGATTACCGAATCATATGGTGTCGCTGTACCCGATGGAGGAGCCGGAGCTGGAATGGTTGGCAAAGGTAGTTGAGTCCACCCCTGGTGTTGAGCGGATGCGCGATCGGCAATGTGGCGCAGTCTAGCTTGGTGATAGGGGTGACTCGATGGGGATGAGGGAGTCTTGATGAATCCGCCTCCCACAGATGGGCGGAATGATCGTGTGGGATGCATCCCAGGCATCTGAGGCGCTTGGGACGATCCATGACCATCGTGGCCAAGTACGGGATACGATTTCTGGGACGCTGTCGGGAAATCCTCCGATGGGAGCCCTCGAAGAGATGAGAGGACGCAAGAGTCCTCCCCGATGCTAAAACATGCAGTCTATAAGCAAGCGGTTGCCTCGTCGAAGACGGCAGGCTGACCTCTGAGCGGTGATGTGGACGTACTCGTCCACTGATGCCTGGGAACCATAGGTGAAATTCAAATAGTAGGGATCCATGTTGAAAGAAGGTTGATTGGGGTGCTTCTTTGATGGGGAAATGTGAAGCATCAACTAGAGATTATAAAACATCGGTGTCCACACTCTCTGCTGTGGAGAGTGACATAGTGTTCATTTGCAAGTGCACCGCTCGGTGAATGGCGATGACAATAAGTAGTGGTGGTGGTGTAGTATGCGGCTTCATCGCTCTGGCAGAGAGGGCGGCAGGTTAATCGATCATGAACACTAGGCGCATGGCATGACGTCCGCCGCGATGATGGGTCGCACTCTCACCACGGGGCCGTATTACATATTACCCCCAATCGCGGAAAGTTATCAAGACGTGTGACGGCGCAACTTGAACTGAATGGCAGTGCATTTCGGGGGCAAATGTCGAGTTTCAAGGCATGCATGCCAGGCGATGTACACGCTATGAGCCTGAGTGGGTTTAGTCAATGCCTAGCGAATGAGGATGAAGCAAGGCCATGACGGCGAAGAGAAAATAGAGATAATTGGTAAAAGCCTGACACGAAATGGCATTCGCTTGAAGTTTCATCAGGATTACTTTGATGCTAGTGATAACCACACGGAACAAGGCAGGCTACCCCACCGACCTCCGATCGCCATGGATTTGCGGGAAATGTCTTGACGATCCATCGAAGGATACAGCTGTCGCCGAAAAATTCCTATGCTGCCTGATGCTTACTGGCGCCGTTGGCAGTGGATGGGCGCCTGCCGAACTTAATGGAGGGTGGACGGCCGTTCCAACTTCGAGGAGAACTTGTGGCCGGCTGCGGGAGCTTGCACGACAACCCAGAAAAACTCGTGGAAAGACATACCGCCAGGAGTGCAATGCGTCTGCTACGGTGCGGATATTGCACGTTGGTGAGGCGGAGGCACGTATTAAGTATCGGCTGTTCGGCCGTGATGTGGATCAGACATGAAAATGTGTTTGTTTACCAAAAGCTTCTGGTCCAAACAACCAGGCTAGTGCAACTCATATTATTACCACGAGTGCGTTCTGCGATCTCCCCTGTCAAGAGCCACCACAGACTTCTCCTGCAGGTCTTCAATCAACGTTAATGTCTTCTGTTCATCACCGCGGTAGAAATGATAGTTGGGACCATCATTCGCGGATGGACAACAGAGACAGGCACGAACCACGCGACCGACGGTCGCATAGACATATGGACTCCAGACGAGCCGAGCTGGACGACAAAGACCAATCAACACGAACCGGAAGGCATCGCTCTCACTCGCGTACGCCTTCCCCTAGAGGGCGCTCGAGGTCTCGATCGACTTCCAGACCTGTCTCCAAGCGACCTAGATCTTATTCACGCTCGCTTTCACCTGAACCTAAACGTCGCTCCCAGTCCAAAGAAAAACATAACCATAGGAGTAAGAAGGAGAGGCGGAAGCGATCTCGATCACCCGGAACCAGCTCTTCAGACTCGGACTCAGGGTCTGATCGTAAACGACACAAGAAGAAGAAACATCGTACTACACGCGAAGAAAAGGAGCGCAGGCGGAAAGAGAAGAAAGAGAAAAAGGTGAGATTTTATCCCTTGTATCCGTCAATCGACACTAGCCGGATTTGCAGAAGAAGAAAAACGAGACCGGGAGTTCAAGTGCCCACTGGGGAAAATATGGAACCATCAGCGACTCTGAGTGAGGAAGTATTCTTTGATGGAGTTCATGAGCTGACGCAGCTCCTCTAGTTTCTATAACAAAACGCAGGAATTCAGAACCTGGCTTCTCGAAGAACGCAAACTCAACCCGGAGGCTTTACCCAAAGACCAAGAGCGAAAAGAATTTGCCGTGTTCGTAGAAGATTATAATACAGGTATGTCTCTATTCTCCCTGCGTGTGCCGATGGGATTTGAATGATGTCACAAGCCACTTTACCCCACGAAAAGTACTATCATATGGAAGCATATGAACGCCGGATGGCTTCTTTGAGGTCGGGAGAGTTTGTCCCCCCCGCGCAAGACGCGTACGACCCTGCCGCGGATATGAAAGCACACGCCACGAAACACAAGAAGGGTGCTGCTGATCAAGAGAGCTATATGTCGCGGGAACAGTTGATGGAATTGCGCAAGGTACAGAACGAGCGAATTGAGGTAGGATGTTCCTCTTGAATTTGTCGCACGTTCATGCAAAGCCAACCCAACCCGTAGATTGGACGCATGAAGCGTCTAGGAATGGTGGTGACGAAGAACATGGGTGTGAGAATGGACGGCAGCATGTTCGACGGATAGATTCTTGAATACGATTTCGTCCTCGAAGTGTGTAACTTGACGTTGCTATGTTACAAATTGTGGCACGGTCGGAACTGTCGAGGATAACACGCGCACGTCGCGAGGTGTCCATGGCCCATATGCACGATGGCAGATATTGTGCCTGCCGGCAACTGTGTGGCGAGTGCTGCCGAACTTGAGCTCAAGGCTCGAAAGTTGAAACCCATCATCGCTCGACGTTCACCATGCTCGATATTTTGCTCCTCGGTGCGACAGGTAACCATTTATCCTCCGTTCGCCTTGTTCTCGCACTCACGGGTGTCGACGTAAAGGTTATACTGGTCGTCTGATTGCACGCTACCTGGCCACCCACCCGCAACGGGCCGCATTCTCGTTCGGTTTGGCTGCGCGCTCGGATTTAAAGCTCAAGGCTCTCGTACACGAGTGCAAAGACCTCGCAGACGTTCCAATATCCGTAGTGGATGTCACAAACGTCAATGACGTCGACAGAGTCGTACAACGTGCGCGAGTCATCATCAACGCCGTCGGGCCATATTGGCGTTGGGGAACACCTGTCGTGAAGGCGTGTGTGCGCCATGGCAGGCACTACGTCGACCTCACAGGTGAGGCGCCTTGGGTCAGGGATATCATTTTCGAGCAAGTGCCATGCAGTCTCCGTCCACCATAATACCTAACATGTCAGCTTGTGCAGGTTCGATTATGCCGCCAGCCGTTGTGGTTCGGTGATTGTTCCCTGCGCTGGGCTCGATTCTGTTCCTTCCGATATCCTCGCTTACTTGGGTAGCAAAACACTCAAGGCATTCGCGGGGCCTGCCACCACAGTGGATATGTCGACGTCAGCCTGGAAGCTACGCGGCACGGGGATATCGGGCGGGACGTTTTCGTCTATCCTCACTCACTTGGAGGAAGTTCCGAAGTACAAGTCCGAAGCAGCAAGAAGAGACTTTGCGCTGAGCCCAAGTACGTTGCTTCACTCGACGAGCAGGCACGCGATACTGACCCACTCCAAGTCCAAGGGGTAAAGAGCCCACAACCAAGGGCATTTTACTCACTTCCAATCTCAAATCCACCAATCCAAGGAGCTTTGTATCTGATGGCGATCGTGAACTTGCAAGTCGTACAGCGTTCCTGGGGCTTGTTCGAGCTTGCAACGCGGAACCCCGAACTCGTGTTGGGTACCTCCCCACAGTCTGGTGGTGAACACGAGGATCCGACGGAGTTATCCTATGGTCCGCAGTTCAAGTATGAAGAGTTCCTGGCACTTCCAAGTCGACTTCATTCGCTTCTTCTTGTGCTGTCCTTGGTGATCGTAGCAGGGGCTATGAAGTTATTTCCGCCTGTCGGTGCTGTCATTTCCACTTTCTCGAACTACTCACTGATGTTGGTATCCTTCAGGTTCGGTGGATAGCCCGTAGGCTCATGCCGCAGTCAGGAGATGGTCCCACCGACGAGTATGTGTACTCATCGTTGGAAGGAATGACGTGGTCTGATCAGGGCTGACTGTTTAACCTATAGACAACTTGAAGTGGGTGCCATCAATATCACAAATATAACGACTTCGTTGCCAGATGTTCACGGACGGACGACCACTGTGCGGACAACATTCCGTGGTAAAGGAGAGCCAGGCTACTTGCTATCATCGGGTAAGTATTCATGGTATCAGTCTCCGCCCCGCGAGATGTGTCAAGTTGACCAGTGGTTTGTTCAGTCATGATCGCGGAATGTGCTTTATCTCTCGTACTAGACGCGGACCATCTCCCAGCATTCGCCAAGCGCGGTGGTGTGCTCACACCCATGACTGCATTTGGTGATGTATTGATGGAACGCCTAAAGGCTTCTGGACGCATATCCATCGAGAGCGAAGTGATACTCGCGGACACAAGTCGGAAACGAGTGTAGAGGGGAGGTAAATCTGCTCCGTGATGCCCGAGTCCTTCACACTGTTCATCCAGTTGCCTGCAATTTGAGCCTGTCTATGGGATTCCTCTTGGCTATGTATATATATGTGACTATATATGTCCGTTCGCATTTACCTAGTACTGTAGTGTGGATCATCTATCGATCGAGTGGCCGGTAATACACCGTATTCCCTACACAATGAGCTGTGGCCAAGATTGGAATCGGCCGGAATTCGAGGTTCAAGCAATGATATCTAGGGAACGTGACCCATGTCCGGTGCCGCAACGTTGATATTGCAACCTCATTGTGAGCTGTGGCGAGCGGCGATGTCGATGACCTCTGATAGCGTTAGTGCATGACCTTGGTTAAGCATTGCCTCGCTAGCAACTGATTCAAGTATTCATGAGCCCGATTGTACACATATCCGCTGCAGTGCCCCCCGATGCGACTCCAGGATGCACGGGGAGGTGCGGACATGCTTGGCACTGCACAGGGCCCGAATCGTTTCTTGACTACGGGCAGGGCTGTAATATCCCTTTAAACGCCTTCGGTGATGTTTAACAAATGAAACTGCGGCTCCGAAGTAAAACGTTGCTGCCAGGCGCAACGTACGTACCGCGTGGTGGGCGCGTGTTAACCACGGGGAGGATCAAGGGAGAGCTGACATTTTTATGATGCTCATATGCTCGCCCTTCCACTCGCCAATTCAAGGACACTTGACTGTCCATGAGGCAAACTTGAAGTCAATTAACTGGAGGGTTGGTATGCCCTTGATCTTGGAAAAACTCCGGGTGGTGGTGGTGGTGGTGGTGGTGGTGGTGGTGGGAGGAGCAACAAGATTCGGTCGGAACATCGACAAGTGCCATCCGAAATGTCGTGTCGGCCACGGGCTCGTTCGACGCGTGTATGAGTGGTGAGCAATAAAACAACACGAGGGGGTCCAAACCGAGCTAAACAGTTGCCCTACTAGTGCCCATGTAGGATCGGTTCAACATGTTTGGTGCATGAGAGTCTGTTCCGGGGATAAGGCGACCACAGTTACCGGTGTATTTTCATATTACGGAAATGCGCCGCAGTGTTGCAGCTCGAAAGGCCGACCCTCGCAGTTATCCGCGGCGACTTGATCATGACAGTGCGTGAGTGCGGGTGCGTGTCGGATTGGTGTGTCGGTGCTTGGCGTGTTGTCCAGGTGTCGGGGACTTGTGCATCTAGTCCCGTCGAGGAATGGTACCAGGCGGGTATCAGCAAGGATGAAGCACAACAGATCTACTTCCGGGATAGCTTCCGCGAACCGTATCAGGAACCCGAATGCACGCGTTCAGAACCCCGAAGAGTCTGAATCATTGGCAATTGAAGCATGGTCCGCAAATCTCTGATCGACGGTTGATCTTCTCTACGTGTAGAGTGCAGATCCTTCCATGTCAGTTGCTCGAGATTTTGGCTAGATTGGCAGATCAGCGAAACAGATTGGAATCAGACTATAAAGGTGCGCGCTGGAGTTATATAAACTGAAAAATGCAATTCGACTACTAACCTAGAGGGAGAGGTGCGTCGGGGAAGATCCAATACTATGGGTCAGAGGTAAGATTTCCCAGAGTTCGACGGAGTCAGGTTCCTTCAAAACATCGGGTTTGGAACTCCGAGGCTGAAAAGTCTGTTTTGAGCTTCTCCAGGTCGGGTGTCGGGACCCATACTAATCCCTGGCTTTCTACGGATCAGAATTCCTGTTGACTGATCAGTTTCACGAAGCTAGCCAGTGAACGCAAAGTTATGAACTGTTTACTTTTCCTAATGCGGACGGTGCGTAACCGACTCGGAGGTAGTTATGCTGCCCATATACTGGGACTCCCTAATGGCCTCCCGCCATAGCTGAACTGCCCGTATACCTGGTAATTGCAATTCAACACTGCTTTGTCTTCCACTACTACAGCAGAATTCAAACTAGGGTGCAAGCCAGGCAGCCTTTGCCATCTGGTTGTTTATGCTGATTTGTGGCGCCGCTTGTGGGTGGCTTGATCTCCACTGAGTCACTTCTCAAAGTACCATTCCATCAATTCCATGCTGTGGGGAAAGACGGCCTCAGTCTCGTCGGCCGACAGACATTCTTACCTGTCCGCTTGTCTGCAACGGTTCAACCGGTCAGTTATCCCACTTGTTGATCAATCCATTGAAGCTATGGTCAAACATGCAGCCGTTCCATATCTGTGCAAACCACAACTTTGTATTCAGTTGCTTTTCTCCTTCGGATTTCCGGGGTTTCGGTGCGCCACCTTCGGGCGGCGTCGGCATACCTTAACTGCGCCTCACGAAGGCCGCGCGTACATCCCTATTTCAGCGAGTCGGTGGCCCTCTCCTAACAATTACATAAGTTTCCCCGCCGTTGGCTGGGGGCTATGAAAGCGTATATAACTATAACCACCCTCCCTTACTCTGTTACATCCGTTTCTACCTGGTTCACTCACCTACGCTGATGCTTATCGTCCCATTTACTAGTGCATACCCCCCACCCCTTGCTCCGAATATTCATTGAATCGCTATACTACATCCGTCTCTTCGCCAACTTGGAGAAAAGCCCTATCGTGATTCATCCTCCCCGTCCTCCATCCTTGCAAGTTGCCCTGGCATAGCTGCGTTGTTGGCTCAACATGTATTCTGATTATTCTTGCTTTGACTCACACCCCGTGACCAGTGATCAAGGTCATCTGCTGTGGCAGAGTGTGAGTAAACGCTTCGTGCTTGCGTCAGCGCTGTTAACCACTATCGCAGACTTCGTTATCGCAAGCGACTGTGAACCCCGCGGATCTTTCTTTGGCACAACCTTCCCATGTGCCGACCCAGTTTTACGGGGTCCCCGACATTAGTGTTGCATCCACTGGGTATAACCTTGTGGGATATCCGGCGGTCGACCGTACGTCTCAGGGGGCTCCCGCGTGGTTATCGCAACCCATGGGTCATGTGAGCACTATTATCGACTTCGCATGCCTGTTTTTTTAATTAATAATAAAGCTGTCATGGCAGACTTCGGGTCAATGCTCTGTCATCAATGATGTTCCTTCTCGACACTTCACCGGACCTCTGACGCCCATCGGACAAATGCCTCGAGTAACCTGCGAGCGCATCTGCGAGTGGATATCGGAAGATGGGTTAATCTGCGGTCAAACGATCACCGAGAGAACTGTTTCGAAAGATCTCGCGCAACATGGAATCCACAGAATGCATAAAAGCCACATGGTACAGTGTGGTTGGCGCGGATGTGGGAAGTGGAGCAAGCGACAAAGCATTGCACGCCATGTTCGTGAAATTCATTTAGGCTTGAAGCGCAGGTCCCGCCGATGCGCGTTCCCTTGGGATGATTTTTGGCATTGATGTCGTTTGAGAAGACTTTGGAATGAGACGGTGTGCCTTGAATGTTCTGTTGATTGGTGCGTCCATCACCTCCCGCTGTGCATATTAGACTGACACATTCATCACCTCCAGCTACCTATGCCTTTCATTGTTCACCGTTCTTTACTATCTGTTTGTACGATACCTGTCGGACTGGTGGATCTAGCTGAGCCGAGATACATTCCAAGTTCCTTCGTCTGTGTGTCCACCTTTGCTAGTAGTGCTTTATCTTGGCAAATTTCCCGGTAGTGTTCGCGTCAGAGTTACGTTCCTTTCTGTTGTTGCAATCATACGAAGTTTAATCCCCCAACTAAACATTAAGTTCTGAGGTGGATAAACCTCGACGATGCCCTGTATCACAAACTGCGTTTCTCATTGTCAGGGATGCGGCTGTTCGAGGGGTTTGGGTCGGTTGAATCGCCCGTTATGTAAACGAGAATGAGAATTTTTTCAATGCAGTGGCTTGGACGGGTCCGATTTCGCATTGACATAGTATGTAACAGTTCATGATTTCTAGCACAATCATTACTGCTCGAGAACCCAAGGTAACACCGTTGTCGCCTATCCGGCAAGACCTGAAAAAGGAAGAGCGAACAACCGACGGACTCACTCACGGTGAACCGGTGACTCGCGATCTGCACTGTCGTTTACGCCACAACGCTGAGAACACTCTCAGGCTTGCCACAGACGTTCATCATCGACATGTCCAGCACCTCCAGGGATTCCACGGCTTCTCAACTCTCGTCCGAAACCTGCAGCGGCTGCATGCCCGAAGAATCTCGAGCTGTCGGTTCCCAATGGTACCATGAGTATTAGGGTACTTGGCAACCCATACCCAATTCGCAGCAACCTGAACAATCTTCAAATTCCGAATCAGGCGTTCTGCCGTTTCGAATCACACATAGGCATCAAGTATGAGGAGACCTATACTCGCCTGCACAGCGATTCTCCAGGGCCCCGTACTCGGGAACGCCACTCCCGCAAGTTCTCGATGCTTGGCCCCTATCCAGACAGTTCTTCGACTATGACTATGTTCAACGTTCAGATAGTGTAGCAGTGCCTCGACCCGTCCTGGTCACTGCTTTATCTCATCGACTAATCGCGGAACTGGTGATTGAAAGCGCATGGGCAGACGAGACCCTAGGTCATCGCTACCCACCCATCACGGAATTCAAGAGTTATGTGATTCGTCGGTTCGCATTAGAGGATTCACAAAGATTAAAATATGTGTGGAAGGTGCGTGCGCTTTGCTGCAGTGCAGCACGTTGCAGCCTCGGCATCGGTGTTATTTACAACGGTGCGCTGCAACAGAGTATAGCTCCCAAGTTCGCCGATGAGTTATGCAAAGATGACTCCAGGTATGTGCGTTCTATAAAATAGAATGTTAATCAGAGCAGTAGGATTAAGGGAGTAATACCTCTTGCGCTGGTGATCCACATGTCGATCTGTGAGATTAAGGAACCCTGGCGGGGAAGTAACGTGGAGGAACGGTGTCTAGATACATCCATCAGATCGGAGCGTACACTTCGCACATACCGTGTCTCATTCTATCCAGGTGAGCAGGATGCAAAGAGGTTGACCTTCAAATCTACGTCGCGGCGGGAAACGTTCACAGGCTGGGATGCAGGTAAGCGAAAGAAGTTCATTATCTCGGGTATAAATGGGGGGCCAAGCAGCTGACCTGAAAAGGTGCCTTTTGTTATCAGGCGCCTTAGCAAAAATTTCAAGAACCGAGCTTGGTTAGCGCTTGGATGACTTATATTAGGAAGTGGGGTGCGAGTACGAGAATTTGTCGTGTTTGCTTCCACCCACTCCCCTCGTTCTCCATGAGTTCCCTTGTGGGGTATGTTACTGTTGACAAAGATCCCATTACTTTGTCTACCCGACGACACACAGCATTTGCCCAGCTTCTGCCGGTTTGTGCCAGTTCACCGCAGTTCAATTCGGTCACCAGCCGGTACGCGGCGATCGATCCACCCAATTGACTGACCTCTTTGGACATGGCTGATGCCCGCCATCGCGAGACCCCCCCCTCCCCCCGCCTTAACTGACTTGGGGCAGAGATGCCTCCGGTTTCGGACACGCCTGCCGGGTCGGGCTCTCCATGGCTTGCTTGACCCTGCGTAATAGCAAGCCATGGCAGGATTCCGACAGAAACTTCCGAATTAGAATTACACGCTGCCCGCCAACTGGTATCGTTGGAAGGCTCTGGTGCTACAAAAGACACCAACAAGCTCGCCATCCCTCCTTTCGTGCTTTCCCATGTATCCGCACCAAGTCTTTTATAACTCTCAGTTCTCAAGTCCCTCCTCTCTACCCGCTCCACCTGCCCCTCAGTGAGCAAGCTCCGTGTTCTTGCCTCCTGCCTCCAAAATCTAACTCCTCTCGCGCAGATCGACATACCACGTTCACCCACCAATATATCACGGCACTTCTCCCGACTACAGGGAATACAACAACAACTGGGGGCCAGACGTAAGCTAGCATTTCTTTTTTTCCTGGACATGCGCTGATAAGCTTGTAGCAGGTACACGCGTTGTTACACGTCGCGAACCAGATGCCGGGAGAGCCTTCCGCTACTGAGTACGGTCCTCATTTCCTTCATCTCAACCAGACTGCTGATAGAGCTGTGTAGAGTGGTTGCGACCACAAACAACGGTAGTTGTCAATGTAGGTGGGGTATGGGAGGAATACCCTGCGGCCAAGGCTTCACCACATTTAACGACCTGATCCTTCACCTGGCTCATGTGCATGGTGTGCAAGGGTCCGCGGGGCGCAAGTTGGTCTGTCAATGGTTGACAGCCAGAGGGTCCTGCGATAAGGAGTATCGCCGAGATGCATTCAGGCGTCACATTGGTACCCATATCGGCTTGTCAGTCCCTTGCCCCGAGTGCGGTAGACCCTTTTCTCGGGAGGACTCCATGCGTGCGCACTGGAAGAAGCATGGGAAGGTGTGACTGCGCTGTTCTCTAATCCCCCCTCATCTAGAAAGGCTATGCATCTTGCTCTGATTGTGCTATGGAATTTCTACGCTTGGTTATGCATACATGTGCAATGTAGCTGTATTACTCCTGTATGAAAACGACTTTCTGAACAGAAACTCTGCGAGCACGCGTACCGACGGTCCCTGTTGGTACTGGCGGTGCCTGTCAGACCTCCCTATTCTACCCAACGTTAGGGTAGTGATTATCTATATCGATACGGTCAACACCCAATTTTTTGGGGGGGTACTTTGGGGGGGTTACATATTCCTTGGTCATCAGGGACCCACATCAACGGAAACAGCGAGCTGGTCGGGCGGGCGAGAAACGTGTTCGGTCTTTGTAGTTGTGTTTGCGGCGTTGGCAAAGGCAACCTTGCCGATACAAGCCGGCCTGATCCGCCTGCCATGTACCTTGGTGGGCCAGCCTCGGACGAAGAAGTGCCAACCCAATCCACGTTCGGACCGACTGAGTGACTTGAAGCCGTCCATGGGATCTCGCGGTTGGAAATGGCCGATGATCGGAAGCTTTGGAAGACAAATGGAGTTATGACCGTCTGTACGCAAACCCAGTAGAGGACAGGACATGGGTTGACCAGATAGGAGTATCGGTCGCCGCAACCGGCCAACGGAGCCCGACGAGACAAACACGGATGCTGCGGGGCCGCGTACCGGGACAAATTCAGTCGAGGTACAACGAAAAAAAAAACTCACGAGGGGAGGGTGCTATACTTGGACCCATACAAGACCCGCGCGTAGGCACGACCAATTGACTCGAATGTAGTCTTCGTTTCCAAACGTGACCGTGCGTCACGACTCTCCGCTGCCGACCATTCAATTGATTGTGTAGATAGAAAGGATCTCACGAGAGGTGGTGTAAAAATATCCAGCCGAGGCGACTGCCACCTTCTGCCTCGTGTTCGATGGTATGGTGAGTCATCCTGGCGAGCCCATCGGTGGAAGTGTGGAGGCTTGGCTGGGTGCCGCCGTAGCGATAAGGGGGGCGGGAGTTGGTTGAGATCGCCACTGACCAGTGCAGGGCCGTGACATCGGGTACATGCGGGTGGTGTAATATTGGCGGCTCTATCATGTGTACTATCCCTTGGAAGTGGACCAGTGTTTACCGTTGACATGGATGCTTTCGCATAAACCTGCAGGGGATACTCAGTGCTATGTCTTCTGAAATTGAGGATTAACGATTAATGCCTTTACCCAGTCTGGAGGTGAGAAACATTCCCCCGGAAAGTGACTGTAAAAGTGCTCTGGCGTCCTATTACGTCAGGGGCGTCTGGAACGGTATGATGTCACCTTCATAGGGTTTGCCAAGAGCAGGCATGTGCTTACTCGGGATGAGGCATATCTGCGATCCCTATATGGCGAGCGGATCTGAGATGACCTGATCGCGGCTGGGATCAACGAACTTCCCCGGGCACAGCGGATAAGCGGGGTCGCACAAATAAGACGTTCTAGAAGACACGTCGGAAGGGCTCGGAACACCATGGCACAAGGAGACATGCCAACATACCTAATGAGTTGCGCAAACGCAGAGCCCAAAGTGCGATTTCTGTGAGAGAATGATGGGTTGTACGGCCACGAGGTATTATTGTTACGCCTCCACCCGGGTTCGCATGCGAGTGGCCTATCAAGCAACCAAGGTATTATTGTCACGACCCCACCCGGGTTCGCATGCGAGTGGCCTATCAAGCAATCAAGGCATTATTGTCATGGCCCCACCCGGGTTCGCATGCAAGTGGCCCATCAAGCAACCAATGTAGGCTGAACCTGTGGGGAAACCCAGGCGGATCCAATTAGCACCTAGGCATTGGATATTGGCTTCCTCAGCGGAGAATCCGGGCAGTGTCAGGTTCCACGGAGAATGTCAATCAAACGGTGGGACTTTATTTCCAGGTTATAATTCCCGTTGCGGTGCATCAGCGGTGAGTTTGGATGCGTGCCAATTATTGGTTCGGGATACTGGATCATCGCCCCCCCCGCAGAGAACCTTCCACAGAAAGGCGCCAACATGCCAAGGTACCCCATTGGGGCAGTATTTATACCTGGGCAGAGTGGTAAGTAATTCGTTGTTGTTCGACGTACTCTTGAGGCGATCAACATGCAAGCTGAGCATCTATCTTTCCCGGATACCCACCCTGTTGTCCCCGGAACCCTCAGGGACGCAGATACGCTATCCCATCCAGAATTGACCGCCGAAGGGGTGTCTGGATCGTACGACCAGCATCCTGGAGGGTAAGGACACTTCATCTCTTTAGCAGAATGACTTCTTACGGGTCCGATGCAGCGAGCCATTTGATTCTATGACTTTTCATATGAATTCGTCAGTTTTATTTGAAACACCGGCGTACAAAACCTGACGCTGAGGTTATCTACAGGTGGTCATCGACACCGGAGGAAACCTTTGCCAATGTGACGCAGTCCGAGATCAATATGGTTAGTATTCATTCCCAGAAGATCGAGTCAGTTTTGAACTTTCTTTCCACCCATGGTGCGGAAATCCAGGTTCTGATAGAATATATAAATCAGCTCGAAGACCGCACAACCAATAATACCACAAACTCGACAGTCGCCTTCTCCGCACCTGGCGCTAGCGCTAGCTCCCAACTCCCCTCGTCGGAAGCCCCATCCACTCATCCTCACACGGTCCCGACGATACATTCGGAACACCAATCATATCTGTGCTCCTGGAATCATCAGGGTTCAGATGGCCAATGTGACCACGTTGCACCCGATAGGTCAACGTTCCTTCGTCACCTCGGTGAAGTGCACCAAGTTTCCGGTGCTCCCGACGAAACGATCGTTTGTCAGTTGTTGGACTCCAAGATGGGTTCACCATGCAACACGCCGATAAAACGAGGAAACTTTGCGCGACACGTCGACACCCATTACCGCCTACGCTATCAATGCCAGTACTGTCCCACTGGCAAGTCTTTCTCGCGCCAGGACAGCTGGCAAAAACACGTCAGAACTATGCATGCACAGACACCTCCGGCATCATGATTTGTTAGACTTACCATACTATCCACGAGCCTTTCGTCGACCACCGTTTCTTGCCTGTGCCTTCAAGCGTTCACGTTCGGATCACATATTCATATTCCTAACACACTGCGCAGAGGTTGTATTCCAAGTGCTTTCTTTAGTGTATTGGTTCGCAAGGACTGCAAGCAATGTTCTATGTTACTTGGTATTTATCTGGTAAAGGAAAAGGAATTTTAAGTGACTTACGTCTGACGTTCAACTGTGACACGGCATGCAATGTCAACACCAACAGCGACCTTGATGCAACATCAGGATGGAGTACAGAAGACTGTGGGTGCTATTCACCTTCATGCCAGTCCTCATTGCTGGCTGTTGAATGACCAGGAGCTAGTGCCGACTGAGTAGTCCTACTCTTGTTACGCGTGAAGACCTGGGAGGATTAGCATGGTTCGAAATCTTCGCTGTAGGTCAAAAATGACCGTGAACCATGATTGATGGGTGTAAGGCTTTATATGCACTGGGCGGCAGGACGGACCCAATTAGAGCGCGCGAGGCCGCACCTGACCACAAGCTGTGGCTTTCTGCGAGAAGATGAAGATGAATTTGGACAGTTCTGTGTATTCGTTCCCGTACAGCATACATAGCACGCAGGCTATTATACATACTGGCCAGTCAGAGTACGCCGTTCTGCCACGGCTTTCGTGATCCGACGGCAATACAACGCCAAATCTCGTACACACAATGGTATGCAGTCCAATCTTGGTTTGATGGACAATGTACTCCATACATAACTACCTAGGACTCAGAGTGTGTTCAAGCAGTAATCATTCAAGAGGACTCTCTAGCACCAGTTTAGGTCCATGTGCTGAGGCACTACCGCAGTATATTGCTGCTGAAGCGCTGAAATGTGACATCGTCACCCGGTCGTACTGGAATGCATCAAGCATCACAGCCACAATGACAAGTTCGATTGGCAGTTAACGTTGATACTTGCTGTACGTCGTGCCTATGAAACACAGCTCGCAAGACATTTGTCGTGGTGTCGGTCCAATTGAGTCAGAAAGCAAAGCGAGGGAAACTATGCAACATTTCATGATGAGGGGAGCTCGCGAATGTAGGGTGAAATACGTACCAGATATAAGTCATGGATATCCCGAAATCGCCGCAGCCTTTGTTGCATAACCTGCGTATCGAAGGAATCTCGGTATTATCCTACTGGAGGAGCGCGAATTTCCTGAGCGTGGCATCGATACCATTTGTGCGACGAAGTCGGTAGTCTTTCTCGTCGGCTTCTGCTTCGGCATCATAAAATCTTGCGATCAATGGTTGTCGGGACAAAAAAAAAGACAAAAAAAAGTACCCAGGGAAGCTATCTAAATCACCGGATTCGGTCAGTGTGGTGAGGCTCTTCAAGTTCTTTGTCACCGCCCTCATCGGTGAGCTGAAGCAGATCCGCGAGATTTTCGATGTTCGATGGACGTTTACATAGTCCTAGTTCGATGCACTTGTTGGTCCCGACCGAGTTCTCTACTGAGCACGGGGTGCCCTATGTGGTCTCCTGAAGCTCGTTAGTGCTCAGAAAATCAGCGGAATTCACGATGTCCGCACGCAAGGGGCGGAGAAGATTGAAGGCTTTGCGAAACTCTTCCTTGAATGGGACTGGTATCATTATCGATCAGTTACTCCGACCGCATCTCGGGTAGATGGTAAGATGGGCTGTAGTCAGCGGTTGCTCTGCTTACATTTGCCTAAGTAAAACAAAATACCTTTATACGAGAGGCAAGCGAGCTCGACGTATCTCAATTAGGTTGTGTGGGGTCCGTGAATATCGATCGCTTCGGTGATTGGTGATCCGGTGATGCATGATGCAGAAGATCCATACGATGCGAAGTGTAGATACAAACCAAAAATATTAATGATCTACGAGTACACACGGAGGTGACTGGAGTGCGAATGATGTAGTCGAAAGCCCGACTCGCAGCAGGAAGAGCAAGCTGTGAAAGCGAAAAGCACAGCTTGCTTACTCATGCGCGTGGGAATCCTGGGTATGACCGATCTTCCCATGCACGGACTCGGATGGCGTACATAATTTCCTTTTTTGCTGGCCAACTGGCCACTGTCACTACGCCGACTACTCAGCCTGTCCGATGCTGATCGAATCAATGACCGGAGCCGCCTAACTTAAGAGGTCCTTATACAACCTCTTTTAGGCGGGCTGGTTTAGGCTACAGCTCTCAACTGGGAACTTACTAAAAATGACAATGAACGTATGGTCCCAATGAGCTTTTCAGAATGCTGATGGACATCTCTCTCCCCCCGTTTGTCTGCGGCCGTGGCGCGAGCCTGGCATGTCCACACAATTCGCACGGCGGGTCATTTCGTCGGCCTCGGGACTCGTCTTCCCGTGTGGACTAACTTGGTCTGAGATCTGAATCTCACCTTCTAGGGAAGCCACGTGTGACCTGCCCAGCGCAGCAATGTTCATCTGACGTTCATTTCAGATTGGACTCAGATGCAGCGCAGACCCAAAATGGATGTGGTAGGTTCATTTTCCCGCTTTGTCGCTGCTATATAATGGCCTACAGACGAGGTGAGAATCTCCACGGTGACCCATGTGGACTGAGCAAGGTGTCGTCTCCGATATGGCACTCGCCAAAGTTACTCCTTCCTTCCTATCTGACGACAGGCTGAATGACACCTTAATCCCCTGGAAGCCATGGCTTCTCAGCCCCTCACATCCCATGTCACTCCATTCAGATTCAGATTCCTCCCGTAACGTGTTGGCACCCGAGCCACTTGCGGTGTTTCCTTATCCAAGTACTCAAGCTGGTCTAGATTTTCGTCACGGCGGAAATGGGTGAGTGTTAGATGTCGCGGTTTACTTGTCGCTAATCCCCGACATAGACATACGACGCCGAGTGATTATCCCACAGGTCAAGACACCAGGTAGTTCACTAGTTTATTCCGTAGGATCAAAATCGTTGATACCTTCATAGGGCGGCGTCCGTGCTGTTGGACACAAGGATATGGTCTCCTTCAAGCTTCGTCACTCCGTACGCGCCTTCAGGATCACACCTTGCATTGGTGGACGCGAGGTCTCATGCCTCGCTTCCTTGCTTCGCTGGTATGTTACTCTAGTGCCAATGTCGTTGCGTTTGATGGCATGAATCAAGGTGGTTCGAATGGTCCCACGGAGTCCTTTTCATTCGATAGTACTCTGGCACCAGATATAGAACCGAGGTCGCACGTCATTCTGCACACACAACCAGCACCGGATTTAGGTTCCAGTTTTTCCGGCTTAATGGGATACCATCACGAAAATGTCAGTACCAATGTCAATATTTCTAATTTCCCCCCGTAAACATTAATCTTTATTTGGACTTCAGTTCAGCCACCCCACATTCCCTAAAAATAGCATGCTGGTGTCGTCGTCATCATGTTCTACTGAAAACCGTGCAAGCTTTTTCGGTGACGAGCCGCAACCTCCCGTTGTGCTATATCGCCCCCAAGAGAAGAAGGGCTTGGGTCGCCAACGTTGCCAGCGCGCATCTGCGATCAGCGTTCAAGGTGTGCGGATCGATGCAGACGATCTCTACTCTATCGTCGGCCAGGGTAGTAGCACGATCAGGGTCCATGAATGTCAATGGGCCAAGTCCAACAACCCCTGCGGGATGTGGATCACTGGCTCTAGAGCCCGCGTCGCCGCTCACATCCGTAAATGGCACAGACGCACGCACACGGACAGCAGGGCTCGGTGTTTATGGGACGGTTGCACTGCAAAAACGATGCTAAAAGACTCGATCAGTCGCCATATCGTGACTGTTCACCTTGGGGAGGGATTTCATTGCCAAGGTTGCAACCAGGAGTTTTCACGGAAGGATGTGTATGATGAACACATTCAGAAGGGTGAGCTGTGTAGGGATGCGTGTGCCGTGATGGCGTATGCCACAGAGTGCAAGGTGATTGACTCACGCAAGGCGTTGCAGCAACGAGGTGGAGTTCTTTACGCAGATTAACACAGTAGTACGACGACTCTTTCGCTTTGTTGTCACCATTTCTCTTGTCTATGTAGGATTGTAATCAGATTTTTTGCCTTTACAGAGGGGTATCTAACGATTGTCGCTGTTCTGCCCCATGAATACTCCAGGATTAGCGAGCTATTGGGGCGAGATGTCGCGATGCATCCTCTTTACTTGTTTGTGTCCAGAAGCGGGACAATTGGAACGACCGCTTGCCTGATGTGCCAGTTTGCTTACCTCGTCTACTTTGGACTATCAAATCTCACTCACCAGTCTTCTATGCGGCTACGCTTTCGCAGGGCACTTGGATTACGATAGTGAGAGAAGAATTCATCTGCACCACGATAAGTACATTGATGAGTACAACTTGCCATCTACGTTGACGCTGCCCAAATGGAACCCGGAGTAGTGGTGATCTTTTGGGTCTGATACAATACCTATAGGAGCTTGGTCTCGACGCGGAGTGAAGATCCCCAAGGAAATGGAAACCGAATCATCGATCGATCGATCGACGTTATTGTGATCGATGATCGTTGCGTGGCGGTGCAACAAGCATGCGGGTGCACAAAGTCAAGCAGTAGTGAAGAAGTCAACCAACGTTTAGAGGGCTCGAACCGGAAGTCATGTCAGCGACCATCAATGTTGTGAATCCTGCGTATGACCAAGTTGAATGCGGGAAGAACTGGAGAACACCGGAATTCTCGACACTGAAGCTACTGAGCCGAGGCCCGAGGGACGGGGCGACATGGAAGTCAGATAACGGCCGTGACTTGTAGTACTGCGCAAGGCGACGTGGGGGCATTCGTGGACCGCAGCACACAGTACATTGCGCAAAATGACCAACTAAGGCAAACGGCTTCCCACGTCAACCACGGACTGGGAACGTTGTTGGCCTTGTTGGCCTGCCGTGGGCATTTGCTGTGGATTTGCAGTGGGTTTCTGATCATCCCTGGGTAAAGATAAGAAGACCACAGGATGGCATGAGCTATCAACCAATCATGGAACGCACGAGGACGTCCGTCGAATGTCTTGGAGTGGTCCAGGTGGCAAATGCCTGCCACGGGGGCCGATGCTTGGGAAAATATCGCAACGAAAGTGGCATGCATGGCAGGTTGGTGGCTGGCGGAGTCAGAACGAAACCACTGGATCGAAAACACGGGAGAGATACCCTGGAGAGCAAGTAGGAACAATCCCCGGGAGTTTAGTGGACTAGCGATCAGCTTCCCCGTGGCCGTTTGGTGGCCTGTCCGGTACAAAGGAAATTGCCGCAGTCCACGTCGCGCTGTGGGTTCGCTTTGCGCTCGGATTTACTGTAACCAATGTATTGCGGGTTCTGCCAACCAATGGTGGTCATGATCGGTCGCTTCAAGTTGATGCACTCCAACAGGATGAAGTAACAGCATCACAACATGGCCGGGAAGCTGATTTAAAGTACCTCTCACTCATGCATGTGCATGGATGCCTCAGTTCGACATATACCCTTCCATACTATGTGTAGGCCAGGTGAGCGGAGGGCACCCGTGGTGTGTGCGACCTGAATGCCTTCCAGAGAACATGACGTCGAGGGGATATAGGCCTGCAGTAGGAAATTCGGCGCGGCTCGAGGGTGAGTGCACCAGCTCTGTCCCAGTCAGACTTCCGAAGGGCCGGTCCAATATAATTGGGACTCTAGGTGTCACTTAAAGTTCACGGGCAACATTCTCATGTTGATACATCAAATTTGGGGTATCGTGTTGCGATGTCGGATTGCTTGGTCATGAAAGGATGAAAAGATAGATGGTCGAATGGGCCATCAACCATCGTAGGCATCCCAGCACGCTACCCTCATGTGTTCAGTCCGAAGCGCGACCCTTATCAATATCCAAGTCATTGTGTCCTGGAGGTGCACTCATGGGCAGTGTCTAGCATGGACTGATGAGAAGCTTGTTTGTACATCTGCTTGCATATGTACTCTCGTATAGTCTCCGTGTAATCGATTTCTCTGATAGTTTGAGCTTGTCGCACGGTTCCGAGGCTCTGATGAACTGCATTGTCTGAATCCTGAATGCATAAGGGGTGGCTTTGAGAGTTCCATACTGGTGACCATGGTTTATATGATGAATGCAATACAAATGAAGAGAATATGTCATGATATGGTGGGGCCTCGTGCATAGTAGTGTATGTAGTCGACGACGTACACACCGGGATATGGGAAAAAAGACGGGACCGCTTTTCTTTCGGAATTACCTATTTTAGTAACACGTTGGCGACACATATTTACGAGATTTGAGATCTCTAAACGGCGCTGAGGTCTAGCGAGTGAGTGGAGATGGCGGAACGAGTGTGATATACGATATCAATGTGTTATGCGTGATATGACACGAGGTGGTGTGAAGGGTACTAGGGAGAAAAAACGCGTCCGCCAAACGAGCAGGTGCTACGGGAGAGAGGAAGAGAATGCGGGCGGGAGCACATGGTGCTCTCCGGCCCCAAACGGCAGCGGGAACCTGCGACAAGGCGTGAGCTGCGAGGGTGGGTGGGAAACACCTCGCAGAACACATTGCCGCGGGAAGCATGCTGGCGCGCTAGGGACCCTGAGGGGGGAAGAGCTGCGAGGTCTCGAAAAGGGAAATTTGAGAAAAAGAGAGTGGTGGGAGGGTGCGACGACGAAGAATTGAGGATGGAGCAAAAGGACCGCACGAGCGGTGAAGAAACGGCACGAAAGAGAGAGAGAAAATGCCGCTTACCTACGCTGGTCCGAAGACCATACAGTGCCACTCACTCAAAATAGGCAACTCACTTATAGGTGAAACCAAAATTATAATAGCACCTCCACACATTCAATAAGTGGTATTTTAACCATGTATATGTACTCTAGGACACCAAAGGAAGCCTGCTATCTCGTCAAAACTTCGAAATTCTGACACTGAAAATTCGGGGCTGTCTGAAAAGTGAATTTGAAGTGCCGATAGTCGGAGTTCCCATATTTAGACGTCGGAGTTACCGCTTTTGGTATACTAACACCGAGCCCTCCCCTTTGCTGCTCAGTTCAGTAAAACAGCGGGCCCACAACGGTGGTGGGATCTGTACTTTTTCATGGCGAATTCAGCCTGTTTCGACCATTAGAATATTTGATGTCCAATATAATGATACCCCTGTATATTCACCTGTAAGCATCCATGTAATGCTTTCACTTTGGAGGCTCGCTGCTGCTTGGCCTCTGGTGCTTTGTTGGGCGGGCCATGTCATCCAAAATATTTTTCTAGTAATCACAAAAGTGAACATATTACGTAATTAGGGGTGTTTTTCAGAGAATGCAGAATTACGAAAATTGGACCATGTTTCCATCTAAATTCTCAATCCCAGATAGCCTAGGTCAAAATCACAGCCTCAGGAGAGGTGCTAAAAAAGGCACAAAAAAAGAAGGCTTCCAAATTTGGGATGAGCAGACCGCCCGGTGCCATGCCCAATGGGAGATGGGTAAACAGCAGCAGACCGCCCGGTGCCAATACCCGGGGTGGACTTGGGGCTTGGTTGAAAGAACGCCTCTATAAAAGCATGCACTGGTCCCTTCACATTTGCGACAATACCAGTCGTAGACCGGCTATCCTCCCACTTGATGTCCACCCACACTCAATCCCCAACCTCCCTCACGGCATCCCCTCCCCGTGACCTGGGTTTCGACGGGGAGATGCCAGATTTCAGATGTAAGCCCTCTGCTGCCTGGCGTTGCGTATACATGGTGACCCCATACAAGTGCCACGAAAATATGAACATAGTTCGAGCTTTCCGATCCTGCCCCCCACAGCGTGAGTAGTCCATTGCATGGCATATCCGCATCTTTATAACACTCTTCAATCGCGGAGCAGCCATTTCCATCAATTAGGTGTTAGAGAACGTTCAATTCCCAGAGGCATTCCCGACCTCTGGCAGGCAAATCAAGTATTGTAAGACACCCGAGCTAACTATGCTTGCTGGTCTAATTATTTGATCCAGTTGTGCCAATACTGCCCTTTCTACGTTCACTCGTGTAAACCAGTAAGTATTTGTGAGATGCTGTGCAATCTCCATGTCTCACCACAACTCGGGGCAGACAAACCCAATCCAACCTCGCACCATGGAGGCCGACTGACATGCACATGGTTCTGCCTACCGCATCCTCATCCACCGCGGTGAATGAAACATATGGCAATGATATGACATCAGCTTCCCATCCCGCCTACAACTTAAATCCGTATGGTACCCTTTGGGATAGTCACACGGCGTTCGATCCCCATAAGGCATTGTGGCCGAATTCATTAGACAGACACCTGCGGGTGCCCACCACTGAGCCAGAGATTCACGATCTCGGGCATCATCTTCTGGATGAGTCAAGTGCCTACCGATCTCTTTCCTTGTCTTCGCACGCGACGCGTTCCCACTACCCAAGACCACCAAATGACGAGAACATCGCGGACACATTTATCCCACAGCACCTTCCTTCACACCAATCATTCATTTCATCGTCACCTCACTGGTGCCCTCGCCCGTCGTCGATGGGGTACCCCGAACCAGACCCTCGCTTTCGTCTCGTATCACCTCAGGCCTCTATTATTTCGTCTCGCCGCAGACGAGGCGCCCGTGCGATCGAGTATGGTGGACTATGGATCGATGAAGAAGAACTTCTCAAGGGTCTGATGGAGCCCAATGGAAAGCTTAACGTTCATCAATGCCGCTGGGAGGAAAATCAGTCCCCATGTCACCTCTGGATCAAAGGCGACAAGTCGTCCATCAACGCACATATCCAAAAGTGGCATGGAGGGAAGGCTGGGGGAGACAAACAGGAGATTGATTGTCGTTGGTCGGCCTGCCGAAAGACGATGTTGAAGGAGTCGATTGCGAGACACATCGTCAGCATCCACCTTGGGGAGAGGTGGGAGTGCCAGGGATGCAGGAAACGGGTCTCTCGGAACGACGTCTATGGGCAGCATGCCGTGGGATCGAATTTCGAGCTGTGCCGAAATGCAGGCGCGGTGATCACATACTCTGCTGATGTACGGGTGATCGATTCTCGCGCTGCTCTGGATAGTGGAGGAAGACTGCGGTATGCTGATGCTTGAGTACGGTCTACGCTTCTCACCCAACGTACGTTCCCCCCCTGTCATGGTGTACACTAGACATCCCTCGGACGGTTGCTACAAACTAGTGATCATGTGCCTATGCCAACTTATCAGTCTATGCCATTTACTATTTAATCGACTATAAACCACGACTCGAAAGAACCTAAGGGTGAAGGAGGCACTGCAATGTATTTCGCGCGGTTAAATCCGGAATTATCATCAAATGGACGGTGAAGCTGAGCAAGACGCGAACAGGGGTACCACTGGCAAAGGACATTGTGTCCCGGTAGCATGATGTCGGGGCTGGAAGGCGTTGTAGTTGGCGAAGACATTTTCTCGACGTCGCGGCACGCGTACGTGATTTCCTTCCACCCATCAAATTCGGATCTCCGCAACTCCGAGCATATTCCTAGATGAACTGTCATGTCCTCGAGTGGTAGGTACCGGTTGCTTCAGGCTGCGAGGCCCGAGTATTGCCATCAGTTCTCTTTGATCCCATTGACTTGTAACTATGGGTCTGGAGCCAGCGCAGATGAGGCCTGTCCTAATTTTCAAGCCTTCAACCAAGCGCGATTGGGCGTCTCGACGTTGCGCAGTGATCCAGCCTTACCGTTCCGCGTCGCTGGTGCGTATGTTCAGTTGTCAGACACCCCAAGCTATAAAATCACGACCACAGGGTCAGCTCAGTATGTTTCGAGCTCGAGAGTCTGTACTGGGGGTAAGACAACTCCGGCGCAAGTGTAGTCCCTGGTATGATGTGATACAATGCTAATGGGGCTAACGGGCATCGAAACGCTACGGTCGACGCTCACCATTAGCCGTGGCGGCTGGGCAAGGACCAATTCGTTGATACCGATTGGATGGTCTAGTCGCCAGACTACGCTTGACCACCGTATCTGTGAAGGTAGATAGCCTCAAACTGCTCCGCTTCCTGTGCAGGCGTCGGAGATTTGCGCCCCGATCTGCGCCCCGATCTTGGACCAATGTACCAGAAAGGTGGAATCCTCCGCCAAAATGGAGAGAAACGCACGAAGAGGCGAACATAATCATACCGCGTTCTGTACAGACGAGAGGTCAGTACAACTTGAAAATCGAAGGTGACACTGTGTGAGCCACCGGACGACAAACAGACTCGAATTTACTTCCGATCTGACCCCTTGTCGGTAAATATGCAAGACATAAGGTGGACCGCAACCTATCTATGGGTTAATCCGTGAGCTATCTAGGGGAAGACGACATATGATACCCAGTAGTAAAGCCAAAGGGACTAAGCCTACAGACAATTGTCCGCTATGAAACGCTGCATTTGATCACCCAGGATGTTCAACCTAGGAGAGTGCCCGGAGAATGGGGATCTTCATTTCGGCCATCTCCTCGAACGTCCACTGTAGTTACACGCCGCGATTCTCCTGAGGCCGTTGGCCAGAGCTGGACTGTGCAGTTTGCGCCTCAGCCAAGGTTCCGTGTTTTGGGGTTTAGGCTCTTTTTGTAGGGAAGAGAACGTCGAGGCAGCTTGCAGGCTTGTCCGCATCCGTCTCGTTTAGACGCTTTTGCAGTTCGGCAAGTTTTTCCTGCGGAAGCAGCTCGCGTACGATATCCCATGCACAAGTTTGCGTATTGTCGAACCGTTTAGCAATGGCGCCTTCTTCCAGTAGTTCCCGCCAGAAGTCACCTCTGAGCTGGGTCTCCCTATCTTCTGCTACTGCTCGGTCCTTTGCTTTATCCCACATGGTCGTGACTAGACGCGCTCGACGTAGAGGTATATTGCCACATTGCCGAGCAAACGTCTGCAGATTCTTTTGAACAGAACCGGACACACGATTGTCGGTGATTCGGTGGAGGTAGATGATCCCACTGGCTTTAAGCGTGGCGCTGTCTGGGTACCTTTATATGTGTTTAGGGGGGATAGAAAATGTTCAGAATATGACTTACTTTTGTTTGAGCCAGTCTGCAGCGTTCCTTACTACCTCTTTATCTGGTCGAGAGGCATCATCGAAGCCGAGTGTGTCGACCAAGACGAGACGGTGACCATGGTACGTGATAATGTGTGGGGTGGCACTCTGGGTGACGGGCTTCAGGCCGCTCGCTCTCTGCTGCTCAGCCCCCCCGGTGAGCGCGTTGATGAACTGATCATTTTTAGTACGAAAAGCCGACCTCGAGATTACCATCACGATGGGAGTCACTCACATTGGTCTTCCCAGATCCTGTCGGTCCCAAAACACTAGTGGTTGTTTCAGTACGATGACAGTAATAGCCTTGGACAATACTCACGTAATGACAATGTCATTTGGATTTCCTTTGTAGCTGTCCTTCCCCATTCTCGTTTGGCAGGGTTGTAAAGGTCGTTGATCGGAGGAGAGGGACTGCTAGTAGGGCCCAAAGATGCAGGAGTAGGTAGCCTCGCACGTTTGTGCGGGCCCTCGGGTGCCCGCGTCGGACCAGATGCTGACCTCAAAGTTCCCACAAACCGGGCAATCGCTTTTGCTTCAGTGCAATGAACAGCTGCCATGCTCGAGCCGTCCACCAACGAAAAACACACCGCATTTTACCGGCTACTACAGTGAATTCTGGATTCGCTGAACACCATCAAGGTTGTCAAGTCACTGGGCTTTGGTGCGTTTCCCTTCCAGAGTGTCAGTCTGGGGTTTCATTCATAATTTGTGACTAACTACTACAAGTGTGTGACCTGTCGCAGTCGATCATGGACACTAGCTGAGATCTCGGTCATTCTCACCGAAAACATGTTCGGTGACATGTACGTACCTTGTGCGCTACTCCCTACGCTCGCCTGACAATTCTCGTATCTAGTCTTTCTGATGAAACTAGTGTCATACCCGGTTCTCTCGGCCTATTGCCTTCTGCATCCCTCGCAGGAGCGCCAGCATCGCCTTTGGATCCTTCATTCAAGCCCACATCGGGCATCTATGAGCCGATCCACAGTTTTGCGCCAAACATTGCTGGACAGGGAATCGCAAAGCCTGTTGGAACCATACTCAGTGCTGCGATGCTACTAACTGACGCTACATTGCCGAAGGCTGCCGGCCCTACATCGACAATATCCGGTTGTGCAACGTGAACGGCAGGGGCGGGGTGCAATTCAAGATCATACCGGGCCATCACGGGGGCCATGTGTCACAGATGCTATGATACGGAGTGGCAAATTGGACCCCAAACTGTCCAATTACCGGGACGATCTCCCTGCCTTCTACCTCATACACACATCGCAAACTGAATATCCGCTAGGGCACGCAAATTGCGTCAAGTTTGTCAAGTCGTTCATCAAGCCGCTGCTGCTTCTTGGAGGAGGGGGATATACGATGCGAAACGTCAGTCGTGCGCGGGCATTCGAGACAGGATTGGCTGTCGGAATTGAGCTCGGACCTGGTCCGAAACGACGGACGACATGAATCAAAACGAAGACATCGGCGCTTACTCGATTCGCGCGTTCAGGCAGACGGCGAGCTCTCTGATTCAGATAATGAAGGAGAAGGTGGTAGAAAGGATTACGCAAACCACAACGATCGAGGGCGCGAGAGTTGGAGTCGCTCTAGCGAGACCGAAAGTGGAGAGATGAGAAGATTTGGGATGGGGGTGGGATTCTCAGCGCTGGTGCTGCCAGCTCGACCCATGGTACAGCACGGACAAGGGGACGACCAAAGGGCAGCAAGAATCGGGCAAGCAGGACCGGTGGAAAATCAGTCCCTCCACCTTCGCGTCGTGGACACATGGTGTCGTTTATGCACTCGACTTTCTCGCCCACGCCCAGCGCAGTCCTCATCGCCAAGGGCACCTAAACGTGTATACACAGTACAAATGGTCAAGGTGTCGTGTTCACGATCATGATCAGCAGACAGCTCGCGGCATTCACCCAAAAGGTCGCGGAGAGTATTGGAGGCAGAGGGAAGCCTCAGTTTCCAACTCGCGGCACAGTGCACATAGGAAGTGCGAGTCGCAGGGATACTCCGCCCACGAATCGAGGGCGACCTGGCGCTCATAATCTCTTGTACGTCATTCATTCGCCAATCTCACCAATACAGCCGTGTATCCTTATCCCGAATATATCATAGCACAACAAAGTATCGAATCCAATTTATCGCATGAGTGCTTTACTGAGAAGAATTTGTTTCACAACAACTGGCGGCGGAAGAAGGAACACTTACCATTGTACCAAGCTTCCGAGCCAGCCACTGCCGAACGTGCCCGATGAGCGAGGTGTTCCTCTCTCGCATCTCCTCAAACGTCAGCCGTATCTGGGCATCTAATATGTTAAGGTCCGCTTGTAAGTCATGGACACGAGACATGTTTCCCTCTGTGGCTGCCTGAGCTAAGAGGTGCTTCAGCACCTCTTTTCGCTGTGAAAGGAGCACTTGCGACTGTATATACGATGCCCTCTCAGTCCCAGGTCTGTTTAAGCGTCTTTCTCGATCTTCAAGCTCTTCTTGGAGGCGACGTGCTTCACTTCCCATGAGCTCGCTCGCGATGTCCCGGGCAGAAGAACGCTGGTTGTCGAACCGTTTGAAGAGTGCGCGTACGTTTTGCTTCTGAAATTCTTTCTTCAGAAACCTCTCTCGTTCATCCGCCTCCACTGTATCGGTATGATCTATCTCGTCCCACATGGTTGTCACCAGACATATTTGACGCACAGCCACATCATTACACTGCTTGCGAAGCATTTCAATATATTTATGTGGAGAGCCTTGAATGCGATTGTCGGTGATGCGATGGAGGTAGATTATCCCTAGTTCGATGTTGTGTTGAGAACTTTGCACACATCAGAATACCAATAGCCAAGATTTGAATAATCACGTACTTGGTTTCTAACCATTTGGCTACAAGTGTAAATATTTCTGCGTTTGGCATATAGATGTTATCGAGCCCTGGAGTGTCGACGAGGACAAGATGTCGACCATTACGTTCCACGGTACGAGGGATCACGTATCGAGTTCCGACAGTCAAATCACCTGCCCCGCTGTCATCGGATGTCTCAGTGAGGGCATCGATGAACTGATAGTTTTCAACATGAGAGTTAAACATCTAAAGGTCTTGACTCACATTAGTCTTTCCGGACCCTGTCGGTCCTATAACGCTGTTGCCAGATTTTGGTCAGTATGCCGGATTATGACCTCGAAGGGGTGGTACATGCACGAATGCCATGTCCTTCAGCTTATCGTTACTGAGTGTTGAATCTGTGGTGATGGCAGGATGGTCTGAGTCACGGACGTAAAGTCATGCAGAACTTTGGGAAAGCGAAATGGTCCATGGCACGCACCTTGGATGAGTTCATCTACGGTATCCCAGGCGGAAGAACACTGGTTGTCGAATCGTTTGAAGAGTGCGCGAACGCTTTTCTTCTGAAATCCCTCTTCTAGAAACCTCTCTCGGTCATCCGCCTTCACTGTATCGGCATGGTCTACCTCGTCCCACATGGTTGTCACCAGACATATTTGACGCACAGCGACGCTGCTACACTGCTTACGAAGCATTTCAATCTGTCTATGTGGAGAACCTTGAATGCGATTGTCGGTGATGCGATGGAGGTAGATTATTTCTATCTCGATGTTGGATCGATAGCTTTGCACATGTCAGAACAGCGATGGCCAAGATTCCTACAGTAGTGAATAATCACGTACTTAGTTTCTAACCATTTGGCTATAAGCGTGAATATCCCTGCGTCTGGCAAATAGGTGCTATCGAGTCCTGGAGTGTCGACGAAGACTAGACGTCGACCATCACGTTCTATCATGTGAGAAGTGATACTTCGGGTGCCGGCATTCAGATAAGCTGCCCCGCCGTCCCCCGATTTCCCAGCCAGGGCGTTGATAAACTGACAGCTCTCAAAATGAGAGTTGAACGTCAAGAAGTCTGGACTCACGTTGGTCTTTCCAGATCCTGTCGGTCCTATCACGCTGTCGAAGTATTGTTCAGTTATGTTGAATGACCGTTAAAGAATGGTACACACACGAATATCATGCCGTCCAGCCTGAGGCTATCGTTTCTGGGTGTCGAGACAATGATAACGGATCGGAAGGTTGGTCCGGCCTAAGTTGGAGCTTCCTGCCTTACGTTTCTGATCGCGAGCCCAAAACCCGACTCGCTTCCTCCATTGGCAAGTTTTCTAGTATACCCTTTACAAACATTTACTGCTTGATAGTCGGAACACATATCATTCGATCAACACACTTTCGGTGTGCTGAACCAAACATATCAATATTTGCCACAAATCGGCAAGTCCTCTCGAACTGGGGTAGTTATAGTTTGGCACGTCAACCACAGCTGTAGCGCAGACAAGTTACAGAATCGCGGATATATCAAGATTGGCCGGATTGGTAGAAGATCGGGCGTAGAAGGTTGACTGATGGCGAGTAGCAAACCTAGCAAGTACGAGCCTGAGGGACTAACCATCCAGTTTGACAGCTTGCTATAAAACGTGGCGTTCGATCAGAACTCCATGAAAGCGAGACAGCGAGTCGGACTTACTCCGCGGGATTTTCGTCCAGACAACCAGAGGAGAATGCGCCTGGAGAATGGGATCTTCATCACCTTCATCTCCTCGAAAGTCTTGTGTAACTGCGCATTGATTTTATTACATTCCTCCTGCAGACTCCTGGCCAGATCTGGATTGTTTGCCAGCTTTGCCTCGTCCGCGAGATCCTTAAGCGTCTTCTTCTGCTCTGCAAGGAGTTGCTGGAATCGAGAATATAGGACCTTGGCTGCCTCCGTTTCGTTTAGACGCTTTTGCTGTCCCACAAGTTCTTCCTGCAGGAGCAGCTCATCTCCGTCTTTTCCGAGGTTTATAAGCTCGTCTACGATTTCCCATGCACGAGTTTGTGTATTGTCGAACCGTTTAGCGACAGCGCCTTCCTTCAACAGTTTCTGCCAGAAGTCGCCTGTGAGTTGTTTCTCCCTATTTTCTGCCACCTCTCGGTTCTTTGCTTTGTCCCACATGGTCGTGACTAGACGCGTTCGACCTAGAGGTGTATTTCCGCAAAGCCGACCAAACATCTGGAGATTCTTGTAAACAGAACCAGACATACGATTGTCGGTGATTCGGTGGAGGTAGATTATCCCAGTGATTTTGAGCGTGGCTCCGCCTGGGTACCTTTGTATATGTCAGGGGGAATAGAAAACGTTCAGAATATGACGTACTTCTGCGTGAGCCAGTCGGCGACTATCCTCAAAATCTCGGAATCTGGCCGATAGGTATCGTCGAATCCGGGTGTGTCGACAAACACAAGACGGAGACCATGGCGCAGGACAGGGTATGGGGTGACATCCTGGGTATCGGACTTGAGGTTACCCGCTCTGCCTTGCTCTTCGTTTCCGGTGAGGGTGTTGATGAACTGAACATTTTTGATGAGAATTCGACGTCAAGGGTACTACGGATCCACTCACATTACTCTTCCCGGAGCCCGTGGGCCCCATGATACTGTTTCGCAGGGCTGCTTCAGTACGGGGACGATAATCCTGGACGAGGATACTCACACAATGATATAGTCATTTGGATCTGCCTTGAAGTGACGTTTGGCCATTATGCTTTTGGCAGAGTTATCGACAGTGAACGCTGGCGGGTAAGAGAAGACAGAATTGGATCGCCAGGCTCTCCAACGCTGCATAATTGAGGCAACCTCGCACGCTTGTTCGTGCCCTCAAGTTTCCTCCACAACACATGGATTTGTGGTCTGGATTCCGTTCCCAATGACGTACGGGAACTCGTCATTCGTGCAAAACACGAGTTTATACCATTTTGCTCGTTCCTTTGGCATGTGGCACCCTGAGATGGCTGCTGGACACGGGGCTGAAGGGGATTAGCTACTTCGAGCTAGCTTCGGACAGATTTCGGTCTGAAAGATACACGCAGTGGATAGCATCCTGACAATTTGAAAGGAACGTTATTCTTCCCGGAGAGGGATGATCAAGAAGCAATAGGTACTATTTACCCACATTCATATCAAGTGCGTGTACAGCCTTGATCACGTATAGGTAAAACCGGTCGGTGGGAGTGTCATCGAACCCTGCAAGGGCTTAAAATTAACTGTGCACTCCCGCAGCCGGCATAAGGTGGTGTGCCTTCCGCTGAAGAACTTCTTTAAACAGGGATCATGACGGTTGGGGCGATTGAAGCTCCAAAACATGCAATGACGACTTGGAGAAGGCCCAGGATATAGGTTGAGAGTCAACGTCGGACGGGGCGCAGGCACGAGTTGACCTCAAGCTGATGCGCATGTCATCCTGGCATGTAAATTCATGAAACTTCTGTGATGGAAGCAGAAGCGCCCAGGACAGCGAGGTTTAGGGCTTGTGGACTCGGACGTTGTTGAAGGTCCGGATAAGGAGGCTATTGAAAGTGAAGAGAAACCAAATTCGGATCTAGGATGGATAGTACAGTGAGCTTACAGCCTTACGTCGTTTGTATCACTGACTAATATGATACTGGGACTCCTGGTAAGACATATGTCTGTCAAGTTCAGCAGCTGGCCCGGTCGAATATCCGAGAATATCCAATCCCTTCTGGATCAATGGATTTCTCCACAGGGTCCATGCTTCTCCTCAACCGTCCTCCCTACACGTTTTTTGTGTGTTGACACTCAAGAAACTTCCTAAAGGAGTGTGAAACGGGTGCCGAGGAGGAGGTACTATCTATGCACAGCACGCGGCTCCCCAGTGGCGACGCAGGGTGCTTATCATCTCATCAAATTCCAACGTTCGGCGTGCATTTCATGAATTAAGCGGTGAGCGCTCCTCACTTCTCGTTCCATGATCGTACCTCAGCGCTCGAGTGGAGTGGTCAGTATTGTGCCCATCGAGTCTTTTTAGCTTGGATTCGTTTCCCTCGCCCCGAAGCCATTGTTACCTGATATCCATACTCGACGCCCCTCCTACACCTTCCCGCGTCGTCCATTCTGACTAGGTGTCAGAATATGTTCTCTGGTTGGGGCTCGTTCTCTTCATCGAAATACAGAACCAACCTCGCAGCCAAAACCTCCGGGCCGCCGTCTAAGGGCAGATCCGGCGGGGATAGCGTCGTTTCTAATCCTAACACTGCCTCCCTCCCGCTTCCAGCATCCGATGTCGCGGCCGGGAGTGACCCATATCCTCCGAACCTCTTTGGATCCACCATTCCAGATTGTGCTGCTATTCATGATGTCACGTCAAGCGACCATGACACTGCTATCGGCGAAGATGACATAGTAATAGCGTATGTTTTCCTATATTTACACTTTATTTCGTTCATCACGCATTCCATTAGGGTTATGGGACCCACAGGAGCTGGGAAGAGTTCAGTGAGTTACTCGTCACCAGACTCTACCTCCATTGAGACTGGGACATTGATAGTTTGTGAACAAAACGGCTGAGAGGGAAGAAGCTGTGAGGGGCCACGACTTGAGATCCAAGACACGAGCGTTGCAGCCCGTCCGGTGTCCCCATCCTGACGGTCGTCGGAATATTGTCTTGGTAGACACCCCCGGATTCGACGACACACACCTCTCTGACAGTCAGATTCTAAAAATAATAGCCAATTGGCTGAAGAACACGTGAGTTGACCTGCGCGGTGTGAACTTCGCCTGACCCGACCATTACAGGTACCAGAACGATATCAAGCTTGCAGGTGTTTTGTACCTCCACCGCATCTCAGATGTCAGATTGGCGGGAACCCCTCTCAGAAATCTTTCCGTATTCCGGGAGTTGTGCGGTAACGACAACCTGAAGAACGTTGTCCTCGTCACAACGATGTGGGACGAGCTCGAAGACGAATCAGTTGGTTCCAAGAGGGAAGAAGAGCTGCTCTCGAACTTCTGGAAGGGAATGATAGGCCTCGGCTCGCGCACGCGCCGTTATCAAGGAACCCACGAATCAGCTTGGGACATCATCAATCTCTTAGACTTGGAGGGATCTGGTCAGCGGCGCACACCATTGCAAATTCAGCGGGAAATGGTTGATCGCAAGTTGCCGCTTCACGAAACAGCTGCAGCAAAAACCTTACTCCATTCCCTCGTCCAACTTGCAAGCGATTTTAAAAAGGTCTGGGCAAAGATGCGTAGCGGGGCTCGGCGGACGACTCGGACCCGTCCAAAGAATCCCTCGGGTGGCCTTCGGCGGAATGCCATCCTCAGCAGGTCCTCCACCATCAGGTCTTCCGAAACTAGGTGGTCTGTGGTTTCGTCAACGGATACCGCAAGCATTGCCTCCCGTGATTCCATAGGTCCGCCCAGCCCAACTGGGACCACCTCTTCGGGTTGTAGTACTACTGGTTACCGAGATGCACTCTTAGCCACGATCACAGGTCTCAGGTTTGCTCATCAAGTGGCGGACCTAGCCTCTATCCCCATACTCCGAGGAACAATCGGGACAGTCTTACACATAGCTCAATTGATCCAGGTCAGTACTCTACTATTGACAGCCGAGCGCCGTTCTTAGAGGTTTCTAAGGGAATGGGCGGCCTACATCATACGATCACTCAAGTGGTAGAGAATTCTGGATGGCTACTGGAGGAGATCACACAACATGCAGCGGAATGTGAGTTGTCCAAAGATATGAAGAGAACATTGGGCTCTTTTCAAAGGTATGTCGCCTTGAATGGTTGGAACCAATGGGATACATGGATAATTGCGATCACTTTAGGGAGCTCAATAATCTTCAAAAGGTCGTGATAAAGATCAAGGAAAGAGGCCCTATTACTCGGTTCTTCCTGTACGATGCAGATATCCATGCGATCACGGCGTGCACCACTTCGCTCAAAGAGATATACAATAAGCTTGAAGTACGATCGTCTTAATGCCTGGTCCTCATCCCGCTGATGGCGTAGAACAGGTTAAGCTTGCCTTAGACAATCGTCAGGCTATCGCACGTCTCGAAGATCAACTGACGGCGCTATGCAATAGCACAGCATTGGTGTGCCTATTTCCCAGAGTCACTGGAACATGTTCTGATCCTTGCGGCAGCGACAATGCGAATGTCATGGGATGTCAGTCGTTCATGAAGAATTACAGGAAGACGGGCAGCATCCCGCGACCACGAGTCAATGCTCGTGATTATTAGTGGTTCACGAGTACCCGGGTCGTGAGGCCCATGCTCCTGAATGTCAGAGGTGCTGGTCGCCTGAGCAAGGCGACTTTAATGCTATGACACTCGTAATTTGCAGCGCGATTCTTTCTAAACTATAACACCATAACTTGTAATCTACTAAGTACGTTCTGGCAACACGAAGTCTCATCATTTATAAGAATCATTGCAGCTGCCAGTACTATGACTATGATTCCAAGACCAAGCATGCCAAGCCACCGTGATCAACCTCCAAGGAGTTCCTCTACGGCTCTCCACGCTACTTCGGGTTCTCCTTGGAAAAGCGTCTGGTGTATTGAGGGCTGCCATCTGGATTTCCTTAGGGTGTCCATCTCGGTACAAAGCTTGGATCTGCGCTCCGTGATCTTGGATTCGGAGATGTTCCCCGAAGTCTTGTCATAGCTTACGACGATGTGTACTCGCTGCGGGAGATGCCGATCCTCACCGATCCGAGGAATGGTACCGAATTCTTGGAGGTGGCTTCGGATAGGTTCAAGTGCTGGGTCGGTTTCGACTCGATGCATGTAAATCACCCCGACATATCGGGGCTGGTATCTGATGGACTATCTGTATCAGCGTTATATCCTAACAAAGAAGCAGTGGAAGTCTTGCTCTGTCCGGTTGAGCCATGCCTTGATCTCCTTTTGTGCATCGGGATGGTCGCATCCAGTGAGGAAAGAAGGAGTGTCGACGAATACGATGCCCTTTACCCCTTCTTGCAGGCTCGTCTTCGCTTCATCAGTCAGCTCACATCGAATCGCTTGAACATTTGAAGTGAAGGGATGGTAGTTTCTGCTGACTTTGACTAGTTCACTTTTTGTTGCCTCCTTGGTGAACTAAAATAGAGCTGAGACAAAGTCCGGTAACGCCGGGAACGAGCCTATGTACGCACCCAACTTTTGCCGGATCCTGTGGGCCCCACTACACTGTTCGCGGACTCTTCGTCAGGGATGGATGGAAATCATGATGACTCTCGAACGTACAATACCACGATATCCTCTTCAGATATATACGGTATGTGGGCAGAGGAATCTCGTTTGACTTTGTTCCACAAATTAGCAAGCAGGTGGGTCAAATTGTGTACCATTGTCATGGCCTATAAGGGTATCCAGGGACTACGGAATATATTCGCTGACTCGGAGAGAATTGGATCAGCAGCTGAATATCATGAGTACGGAGATCTGAGTTACTAGGTGGTACACGCCAACTACGCTTACTAAATAAGATCAGGGATACGCCTTGTTGCCCCTGCAGCTAAGTTGTTGTACAGAGGACGAGCTATCGAAACTTATCAAGTACTCTTGCCTCATGGCCCGCGCATGTCCTCGATCTTCGGGTCCCAACCCAAGTCGGACCAGCTGTATCCGGAGTTCTTGACAGTGTGACTCGCGACCATCCTGATATGTATATGGTGGCGACCCGTACTAGTAGTGCATTTCATGAATCATTACCATACAATGTGAAGTGTGTGTTCCTCGTGTTCCGAATCAAGGCTAAACCAATATACATACGTTCCAAGTCCCAACTGGCAGTAG